>SJYQ01001665.1:200629-244076 GCA_006410935.1 Redunca redunca
GGGTGGGTGGGTGGGAGGAGGCAGGGTGGGTGGCATGACACAGGGGACCCTTGTTTTGTTTCGCTGTCTTTCCCACGAAAGGCCGCTTTTAGAGGCACCAGGATCCTGCAGTGTTAGGAGCGGGCAGTGAGTGGCCCCTGGGAGTCCTCCCGTGTGCCTGGCCTTGTTGACTGGGGGCCTTTGGGTGCCCGGCCATTGTACAGGGTACATGTGCGAGCTCAGTTGTGTCCGATTCTTTGCGACCCTTTGGACTCTAGCTCGCCAGGCTTCTCTGTCCATGGGATGTTTCAGGCAAGAACACTATAGCGAGTTGCCACTTCCTCCTCCGGGGCATCTTCCCAACCTAGGATTGAAACCATGTCTCCTGCGTCTCCTGCATTGCAGGGCAGGTGGATTCTTTACCCTCAGAGCCATTCCAGAGAGCCGCCCCCTCCCCACCAAATTGTTCAGGGGGCCTCTCCAGACCTCAGTCCCCATGGGCCTTCCCCCTGGGATGGATCCCGGAACCCAGGGAGGACCATCAGCCCTTGCTGCTCTCCAAGCCCTCCTGTGTCTGCCAGCCTGGGACGTGGTCCTCTGCTTTTCCCCTGGTGACTCATCCCTGAGAAGCCCCCCTGCCCGTCTCTCCGCTCTGTGCTTTGTACCTCTTTCTTTCTTTACCGTCCCTTTTGCTGGGAGGAGTTGGAGGGCAACATGTGTGTTCAATCCCCCACGTGTAACCAGAAAACCACCTTCTTTCCTGCTGGTCCTTTGTGAAGTCCTGCCCCGTCCCCAAGTCAGACAACTGTGTACATTCTTCTAGTTGTTTTAAAGTTTCAGTGTTTATACCTCAGTCTTTAATCTCTTTTGTGTATCAGGGTTACTGACAAGGTTTTATTGGGGGAAGAAAGAGAGTTCTGTTTCTAAAAAAAAAAAAAAGGGCTTATAAACCACGGACTGGGCACAGCCCAGGGTGGGTGGGGAAGGCGATGAGGATGAAGGGGCCCCTGCCAGCCCACAGAAACCCAGGTAGGGCTGGTGAGCAGAAAGTAAGGGGCTGTCAGCCCCTGTGGCCCCAAGGCTCGGCACAGCCTGAACCACCTGTTCCCAAGGTCCTAGGATGCTGGGAGCCTCGTTGCATCTCTCACAGGACAGTCATTATTTTAAAACAGGGACATTTCCAAGGTGGTTTGCGTTCAGTGACAAACATACAGGACTTCTCCAAAGACAGACAAAGCTGATGATGGGGGGACAGGGACCCCGCTGGTGAGCATGGGGGCCTCGCTGCAGCCAGGGGGTCTCTGAACACCAAATGGGACATGCCGAGTTACCCTAATATTTCTCGTGTGTCTGCTTGACCAGAATGGGGTGCCTGTGGGGTCAAGCTTTGAACTGAGTCGGGATTCTAAGCATCTCTTGACTTCCAGAGCAATAAAGGCTGTTAGGAACAGCTTTGAACCATCTATTTCCTCATTAAAGAGCTCTGGGTCTCTGGGGGAGACAGACATAAATAGATGATTACAGCCCAGGGAGATATGTGCCTGGGAGGTTAAACATTACTGGTCTCCTAATTGGCCTTCCGGCTCCGGGGCCCTCCCACAGCCTCCCACGGTACACTCTGCTGCCAGAGTGAGCTTTTAAAAATGCAAATCTGACCTTGGCTTTTACCCCCTCCAACAGCTGCGCATTGGTCTCAGGACACTGCCAGGCTCCTCCCTGTAGGCTTCCTGCTCCAGCCTTGGTGGTCCCCAGGTGTGCTCCTGTCCGCTAGGCTGCTGGGAGACCCTCCCCGGTTCTGTTCTCCTCTGGTGTCAGCACTAATTCTTCCTTCTGTGGAATCTGACCAATCACTGTGCATCCCTCAGACCTCACCTTAGATGCCACTGCCTCCAGGAAGCCCTCCTGGGCCACCCCCAGCCCAGATGGGCTTTGGCAACCCCAGATAGGCTATTCACTCAAGTACTCTTGGGCTCCCCTGGTGGCTCAGCTGGTTAAGAATCCCCCCACAATGTGGGAGACCTGGGTTCAACCCTTGCGTTGGAAAGATCCCTTGGAGAAGGGAAAGGCTACCCACTCCAGTATTCTGGCCTGGAGAATTACATGGACTATATATCCATGGGGTCTCAAAGAGTCAGACACAGCTGAGTGACTCTCACCTTCACTTTCTTGTTGCTCTTTTGCATGTTCTGGTCTTACAGCCCTTACCAACCTGTGTCTTTTTGCCTGTCCCCTTCCTCAGACTGTAGTTCTCAAAGTCAAGGAGTGTGTCTCATTTACTACCCATTCATTAACTATCACATTTTTTTTAATGGCGGAGTTTATTTAAAAAATTTTTTGACGTGTGTACACTGCTCTATTTATTTATTTATTATTTATCCTTGGCTGCTCTGGGTTTTTGCTGCTGCGCGGGCTTTTCTCTAGTTGTGGCAAGCAGGGTCTACTCTAGTTGCGGTGCATGGGCCTCTCATTGCCGTGGCTTCTCTTGTTGTGGAGCACACGCTCTAGGCACACAGGCTTCCGCAGTTGCAGCACGCAGGCTCAGTAGTTGCGACTTGCCGGCCCCAGGGCACGGGCTTCAATAGTTTTGGCACGGGAGCTCATCAGTTACAGCTTGAGGGCTTTAGAGCGTGCAGGCTTCAGTAGCTGGGGCGTACAGGCTTAGTTGCTTGCGGCATGTGGAATCCTCCCAGACCAGGGATCGAACCAGGCCCCCTATACTGTCAAGGGGAGTCCCATCCACTGCACCACCAGGGAAGTCCTCAGATATTTTTTGACCCACTACTCTGTGGCCAGGCACCGAAATTCATGAGCAAACAAAATAGACAAAGACCCTGCGCATATGACATTCGCAGGCTGACAAGGCATCCCAGGTGCTGGCTCAGACGATTCATAATACTTTGTGCTGTGGTTGCCCAGAAAGGAGGCTCGGAGGTCAGACAGGCTGCCTGGAGGAGGGGGGCACTAAAGATAAGGCTCTGAAGGATGTGTAGGAGTTCTCCAGGCAGCAATTCAGAGATTGCCCTGCCTGCCTGAGCAGAGGCTATCCTGCCTGGCTAGGCTGCTCTCTCCCCAGGGTCCACTCCACTCTTACCTCTTCTCTTTCAGAATGCATGAACTGTACCCGGCTCAGCGACATGAGCGAGCGGCTGATCACGCTGGAGGCCAAGGTCAGATGGTCTGGGGATCCTGGGCCTAGAGAGTTGGAGAGGGAGGAGCTGGCGTCAGCCCCAGGGAGCCCAGCAGGCCTGAGCAGCCTGGTCCCCGAGGCTGGGTGCTATTTGGGGCCTCAGTGGCTTTGGGTAATTCTCCCTAGGCTGGTCGAGCCTCCTAGGGTGGGAGAGGGGAGTGGGATGAGTAAGAAACCCCAGGGTCCAGGCAGCAGGCTGGTCTGGGTGTGGGCCTCGATGGCTGGGAGACCGGAAGCCCAGATGCTGACCCTCGGTGGAAAGAGGAGGGAAGTCGCTGTCCCCCCAGGGCTGCTGGCCCCAACTCGGGCTCCTCCTTCCTGGTCTTCCTCAGGGCTGGGCTCAGGAGCTGATGGAGGGGGAGCCACCTTGCACCTGCGAGCTTTCTCCCCATCTACCTCAGGGGGCAGAGGAGTGGAGCAGCTCACCCCAGAGGCAGAGGGGCTCAGTAAAAGCCTGGTCATTTATCTGGGAGTGGCCCCAGGCAGCAGTGGCGAGGAGGACAGGACTCAGAGAAGGGGAGGATGTGTGAGGTACAAGTGTGTCGGGGAAGCTGCCCCTTGGGGACACCTGGGGCCTCTGTACCACCTAGCGCCCGGGGGACAGTGCAGAGCCCGCCTCAGGGGTGGCCTGGCCCTCGCTGGGACGTGCTTCTGCGCCGCGCTCCCCGTCACCACATGCCCTGCGGACAAGCCCCACCTCCTTCACCTGGAAAGCAGGCGCGGGGCGATTGGCTGGAAGGTCTGGGTCTGGTGGAGGCAAGCTTAGGACTGAGGCTGCTGTACTTCCAACCTCCAAGGAGCCTCTGGGGGCAGCGGGAGTGCTGGGGGCTCCTGGCCCAGGGCAGAGCAGCACGGGGAGGCTGGACTGACCGAGCGGAGGCAGCACTCTCTCAAGGGCAGACTACAAGAGCTGGCGCTGGGTGCTGCCCGGGAGGGCGCTGTGAGCACGGCCGGCTGGCAGGGAGGCCGGAGTGAGGACAGAGCGCCGAGGTGGGCTGCGAGACCCCCATCGTGAGAACACGGAGCAGACCCAGAGGTTGGACCCCAGCCCAGGGGAGCCTGACAGGCAGGGCCTCCCTATAGGCACATACACAGAGACACATACATGAACAGACAGGGACACACGTATAAACACACATGAATTCACAGAGACACACATACTTACATACAGACGCACACAGACACTCGCCGCCCTGGCCAATGCGGTATCACCCTTCGGCCGGGCCGCCTGCCTTGGAAGCCTGACTGTGGGGNCTGTTTACTAAGACCTAGGCTTGCCTCGCCTCTTGTGGCGCAGCTGCTGCTGCTGCTGTTGGGTAGTGTCCACGCAGTGTTGGGACTCAGGCGGGGCGCTGACACACGGATTGCCGCCCTGGAATTTCTTCACCCCCGGAGTAACTTCCGTGTACTTGGGGCATCCGTCTTAAGGACTGGTGTGTTGCCTGTAAGCAGCCATCTTAGGGCAGGTCTCCCCTAAACTGTACCTAATTGTTGAGTAGAATCTGAAAGCGTTCTGTTCTCAGGGGCCAAGAAACTATCTGATGCCCAGGGGATAAACAGAAATTGTAAGCAACTATTTTGCCTGCAGGTTGAAAGCTCAGACAAGGGCACACCCTTCCCAGTGGGCCCCCGGTTGCTAATGGATAAAGTGCACTGCGGATTTTAGCTTTTAGACTGTCTTCAGTTTCTTCTTAAGTCTGGCCTCACATTGCCTTTCCAAGATTTCCTTGTGGGAAGTGGATTATTCAGTGCCCTGGGGTCTCTGTTCTTTTGAGCCTGCCCTGGTTCACAGCACTACCCTCAGGAATGCTTTGATCCTATCTTTACCTATCAAAATCCTTTCTTAAAATCTTCCACAAAACCTTTCCCGACATTCCAGCTCAAACTGAGCTTTTCTTCTGAATTCCTCCAGCACTCTATGGCATTTAGCCTTGTAGTGGTACTAGTAGAACAGATAAGTTATTGCCTCCTCTTAAAATCGAGGCCAGACTCCTCCCTGCCTTGTCTCTGTAGCCGCAATGCCACGCTTATTTGTGGACAGGTAAAGAAATTTTCACTTCTTTCTAGGCCAACAAGTCTGTTCTTTATTTCCCTAAGAAATTTCCTTGACTTCTTTAATGCCAAAAAGGAACTGTTTGACACACCTGGAACACAACCCCACCCACTGGTGATCATACTGGTGAACTAAGTGAAGTTAGTGCAAGCTGCTCAGTCGGGTGTGACTCTCTGCGACCCTATGGACTATAAGTCCAAGGAATTCTCTAGGCCAGAATACTGGAGTGGTAGCCTTTCCCTTCTCCAGGAGATCTTCCCAACCCAGGGATTGAACCCAGGTCTCCCGCATTGCAGGCGGATTCTTTACCACCTGAGCCACCAGGGAAAACCGAAGCCATCTTTACATGCAGAAGTTTCATCAGTACTGGTGGGGTGTTTTCTGGTGCTGGTATCCATCAGAGTTGTTAGGTTTTGCCCTTAATGTCCATTTGTCCCTCATATTGCGCACTGGACTGTGTTCCTTTCACTATTTTCAAGGTGAATTGCTTTTTCCTGCTCAGAAATGTTGGGGGCATGGTTACTGTGTATAAAGTTTTAGCTGTAAACTGGTTCCGAGTGATTTGCTTTTAGACAGGTACCTCATTTACTTGTTTCATCAGGGCTCTCACAGTATACAGGTACCATATAATGTGTTGACTGTACTTAAAAGCCAGGTTTTAAAATCAAGGGCTGGTATGAAACATCTTCACATTCCTGTTTACTTTACCTTGTGTTATGGCATTTGGAAAGCTTACTGTCTGTTTAGGAGAAGGGAATGGCAAGCCACTCCAGTACTCCTGCCTAGAAAATCCCATGGACAGAGGAGCCTGGTGGGCTGCAGTTCATGGGGTCGCTACGAGTCGGACACGACTAGGTGACTTCACTTTCATGCATTGGAGGAGGAAATGGCAACCCACTCCAGTGTTCTTGCCTGGAGAATCCCAGGGACGGGGGAGCCTGGTGGGCTGCCGTCTATGGGGTCACACAGAGTTGGACACGACTGAAGCGACTTAGCAGCAGTAGCAGCAGCACCTGTCGGTTTGGGATTCGAAAAAGACCTATTTCTGTTGAGATAGCTTTACCTGGAGAAGAGCTACAAAGAAAGTTAGATTCTGGGTTTTCATTGCAGACTCTTAAGTCAGTGACACTTGTACTTGCCTTCGCCTTGACTCATTTCCCCCCGGCGGTGCCGTGCAGCCACCGTCCCTGACAGTAGTCGCGAAGATGACTGTGCTCGTTGTCCCTACTGCTCTGACTAGTCTCGTTTTGGGCTTCCCTGGTGGCTCAGTGGTAAAGAGTCTTCCTTGGAGAAGGAAATGTCAACCCACTCCAGTGTTCTTGCCTGGAGAATCCCAGGGACAGCAGAGCCTGGTGGGCTGCCGTCTGTGGGGTTGCACAGAGTCAGGCACGGCTGAAGCGACGCAGCGTTGAGCAGCTTGGGTCAGTCTTTCTGCTGATGAGGACAAGCTCACCGAATTGAATGGACACTTACTGCTGGCACTGTGGCCGCTGAGTTTTCTGCCTGTTGCTGGGACTGCATCTGTGCAGCGATCTAACAGCAAGCTGGTCCTTGATGTGTGTGCTTCAGAAAAAAAACTGCATACATTGTTCAAAAGGGGAAAAAAAAATCCTCCTGCAATGCAGGAGATGTGGATTTGATCCCTGGATCAGGAAGATCCGCCGGAGAAGGGAATGGCCACCCACTCCAGTATTCTTGCCTGGAGAATTCCATGGACAGAGGAGCCTGGAGGGCTCCAGTCCATGAGGCTGCAGAGAGTCAGACACAACAGAACAAGTCTTGCTTTACTGTGAGAGTCAGGTTCGCGTAAGAAGGAGCTTAACTTGTGGAACCTCCAAGGGCCCAGGGACCCTAGATTAAAAATTTCTAGCAGTTCTGTGCCTTTGACTCCTGAGAAGGAGTGTACTTCAATGTGAAAAACTTGGGAACTGGTTCACAAAATAAATGTCTCCAAAAGTGTGAGGGAAATAAACTCGCCAACAAAGGCTGGCAACCAAGAACCAGCGCTTCCCCGAGTTTGGCGCCAGATAATCCTGTTCAGAGGAGCTCAGGCAGCCCCTGCCCCCACAGCCCGGCCCTCCAGTGTCACGGGGCTATCCAGCAGGAGAGCTTAGTGGCAAAGATGTATTAGCTTGAAGTAAAGAAATCCCATCAAAAATGCACTCAGTGGGGTTTGGCCCAATTAGAACTGCTTTATTGGATGCAGCGATTTTGAGGAGAAAGGTGTCTCCTCTAGAATATATAAGGATAGGAAGGTTGGTGAGGGCCTCCCTGGGGACTCAGTGGTGAAGAATCCACCTGCCAACGCGGGAGACACGGGTTCAAGAAGACCCCTCACGCCAGGGAGCAGCGAAGCCCGGGCGCCACGACTACCGAGCCTGCGCCCCAGAGCCGGGAGCTGCGACCAGCGCGGCCGCAGCCAGCAGCTACTGAACCCGCACGGCCTAGACGCCCTCAACCAGAGGGGAGCCCCTGCTCGTCGCAACGGGAGAAAGCCCGCGCAGCAAGAGACCCAGCACAGCCATAAAGAAATAAAATTAATCTTTGAAAAATGTTAAGAAGAAACCCGTGAAATATTAAAAATCAAAAGCGAAGCTCGTGGGACAGTGAAGCCACCTGGCTCTGAGTGCTCGTCCCGACCACCAGCCGTCTGAGGCCCACCCTGCCAAGCAGACTCTCAGGCCCCAGCGTTACTCGCTTCTCTCTCTTACCGGAGCTCCGCCCCTCCTCTCCCTGCCTGTCCCTGTGCTGGCAGCTTAGAAGACCCGCTGGACAGTGGGCGCTGCTCGCTGTGGCGACGGCCTCTGCTGAGCGTCGTCGTCTGTTCTCTGACGCGTGGTGGTGTGTCTCGTGTGATGAGCTGCAACGTGCCTGGCTTGTGAGTTAACGGGTGCCTGTCAGAGTCCGTGACTCTGGGTCTAGAGATAATGCTGGGGGTGGGGTGTGGGAGCCAAAGGGGCTCAGAAGCGACAGAAGGTGGTTTCGACTGAACGGGGAAAGCCTTTGAAGATTGCCACAAGACTGAGGTCCTCCGAGGAGGATGCTGGGCTTGCGGGTGTGAGCGCGTCAGACCCAGCGAGGAGGTTAGGAAGTGCGCCAGGCTGGAGTCCGCGCCTGCTCTCTGGCCCTGACTGCCCAGCGTATAACGGGTACCATTCTCGCCCCCACTGGTGAGTCAGGCCCCCAGCGCTCGCCTGCGCCGGGTGTGCGCCATCCCAGCCCAGGGCTCTGCCCGCGCTGCCCTGCCGGAGCAGTGGCGCTGCCACTGGTTCTGTACGTGCCGCGGGCGGCCTCGTGGCACCGGGTTACAGGCTCCTTCAGGACAGTGACTTGTGTGGCTTGGGGCTCTGCACAGTGCCTTCGAGTACCTCAGGGCGCTGGCACTAAGTGCATTTGTTAAGTATTCCGGGGGTGTGTTGGCTGCTCTGGGGAGGGGGACAGAGAGCAGCCCAGAGGCGCAACCGCGTAACACTGTAGCTAGCGGGTCACATGCTTGCTGGCGGGAATGCTGCCTAGGTTATTCTTCCACCTATTCTGAAATACAGGTTCTGACCACAATCAGGGATATGTATAAATTAGTGATCTGTGTAGCACTGCATCCCAGAACCTGAGAAAGTATCTGTTTTTTAACCCTAGTGGCCGCCTCTCGAGTACTGTATTGTAGCTAAGTATATTCCTCTTTTCATACTTTTCTGGGATGCCCAAAGCTATCTGTATTTTTCACTGCTGTGTAAATTGCTTCTTCCTAAAGCTGTTTGTTCGGGAGTACTTCAGTTTGAGGAAATGTGTTTTGTGGTCAGCCTGTTGAAAGAGATTGCCCAGTGTTTCTGCTCACGTGGCCGCCTGTCTCCTGGGGTTCATAGGCCTCTGGCTTCCTGTCCTGGGGCCCGGTCTGGCTGCAGCTGTGGGCTGGCACCTTTCCTGCCAGAGTCCTGCGTGTGTGCAGGAGCAGCCCCTGCCTGTGTGTCGGCACCNGCCTTGCAGAGAAGTCAACCCCCGGACCGCTAGCCCACCCTCGGCCCACTTTTGTAGGCGGCGCACACGTTTCAGGGCGTTTGTAGGTAAAGCCTGCTGAGCTCAGTTGGCAGCTGGTTCATTTCTCAGCCTGGGTGGCCTGTGGTGATTACAGCCAGGCTTCGGCTTCCTCTTTTTGCCGCTCAGTCTCAGAGCCAGGCTTTCCCAGGGCCAGCTCTGGGAACCAGGGTAAACTCGGCTCACTGAACGGGCTCCGTGTTTGTGGGGGGATGTGGGGCGGGGGAGGGACGTGGGGCGGATGGCTGGTTTCTGGGGTGACAGTTTGGTGCAAAAGACACAGATCTTTTGAAGCAACTAGATTTTCAGGTTTTAAGGTTAGTGAAGCCTCAGTAAGCCTGATGGTACAGAGGAGGAGAGATGCAGTTAACTGGCCTCTGGGACTGGAGAGGGTATGAGTGGGGGGCTGTCTTTTTCTCAGTATTGACTTCAGAAATGAGACGTCAGAAGGATAAACTGTCAACACCCTGTGTCTGTGTTTGCTTCCAGTGTCCCCATCCCAGGGAGCTCTCGGGCCCCTGGGGCCAAGAGACCCCACGCTCTCCCCAGGCTGAAGCCGGAGGGCCCCGAGCTACCATCCTGATGTCGTCTCACAAGGGACCCGCGGTGGCCCAGGGCAACGGGGCTCCCGCCAGCAACAGAGCGGCCGACACAGTGGAGCTGGCTGAGCTGGGACCCCTGCTTGAGGAGAAGGGCAAGCGGGCGGTCACCAGCCCAACCAAAGTAAGTCATCTCCCTGGTCGGCCTCTCCTGAGACCTGTTGGTCTCCCAGAGCCACAGCGCCCTGGACTGTCTGTCCTGACGAAGGCAGGAAGCAGTCAGGCCAGGCTCCATATACCATTGAAAACCCCTGCCGCTTTAGCCAGCTGGAAGGCTCGTGGGAGGAGCGGGTGCTGCCCCAGGCTGCTGTGGAGGCCACACCTGGCCGCCTTATCTCATTTTTCAGAGTCCCCACAGGGCGGATGGGGCGATGAGGCCCTGTTCCTGGAGGGGCCTGTCGGGGCCTCATGCACAGCCAAGTTGGCTTTTCGTTTTGCCTGAGCACAACCCCAGTAGCATCCCCACTCTGAGGGAGACCAGGGACTCTGCCCAGATGGACAGAGGATAAATTTGGCGGGGGGGGGGGGGGGGGGGGGGCAACNGGGTGGTTTCCTCTATCACAAGATCTAAGAGGAAGCATCACAGGAGGAAAACCCGCCCCTTGGAGGAACTGCCCTCCCCGCCTCGGCTCTGGAGGTCTCCCCGGAGGCAGGCCCTCTCAGGCCCTCCTGCTGCTGTGAGGCCTGGCTTCTCCCGGAGCAGGTGGACACTGTCTGGGCCCCAGGGCCAGTACACGGGGCACCGATCAGATTGAGAGTCTCAGCGGATCTCTGAGCCTCTGTCTTATTCCTCCTCGTTCAGCAATCTAAACGAGAAGTGTTTGGGAAATTGGGGGAAGCTGAGGGCCACCGTCTTGGAGACAGAGGGGGCTGCCAGGGCCTGGGTGCAGGCCTGGGCTGCTGACCCTGTGCCTCCGGCGCTGGCTCCCTTGGCCTCTCCCCCGGGCACCGCAGCGCGCTCTCCCACAGTGCTCTCCCCAGCGTTGCAAACTCAGGCACCATCCTGCTTCCGGAAAGCAGACCCGAGGCGTGTGTGCAGGAGAGGCCGGGCAGTGGGCGGCATGGCCTGGCTCGTGGGCACCAGACGCGCGCGTCCCCGGGCCCTCCAGGGCTGCAGCCGCTCTCCCCTTCCCCACAGGCCGAGGAGGAGCAGGCCTGCCCCGGGCCGCAGGAGGAGGAGGAGGAGGTGCGCGTGCTCACGCTGCCCCTGCAGGCCCACCACGCCATGGAGAAGATGGAGGAGTTCGTGTACAAGGTCCCGGCCCGGCGGGAGGGAGCGGGCTCAGGGCCGGGCGGAGACGGGGGCGCCGGGCGGAGACGGGGGCGCCGCGCCAGTCATGAGCTCCCATGCTAGCCTTGCTCACCGGCTCCCTGGACGCTGTCCGGGGTCTCTGTGTCCTAGGTTAAGAATTCCTGCTCTGAAAAGTCACAGTCTCCACACAGCGAGAACTTAGCTGCTCAAGGGGGGACAGTGACAGCCAGCCACCAGAGTGTGGGGGGCGCGGTCAGTGTGCGTTTCTCAGGTGGCTGAGAGGAGGTCCTGCCATACTCTGACCTGCTCAGCTAAGCTCATCCAGATGAGCTTCCTGGCACAAGAACAAAGACTCTCAGCGGGGGTTCAGGCGCAGCCTCGCTCCTGCGGTCCTGGCGTCTGCAGCCCCGGGCTGGCCCGCACCGCTCCCCGGGACCCTCTGGAGCCCGGCGGAGGCTCCCCTGCGCGCCGCGCCCCTGGGGAGGCTCGTGGCTCCCAGCCCCGCTTAGAGCGCGTGTGGTTGCAGGTCTGGGAGGGCCGCTGGAGGGTCATCCCGTACGACGTGCTCCCGGACTGGCTGAAGGACAACGACTACCTGCTGCACGGCCACCGGCCGCCCATGCCCTCCTTCCGCGCCTGCTTCAGGAGCATCTTCCGCATCCACACGGAGACCGGCAACATCTGGACGCACCTGCTCGGTGAGGCCCGGGCACGTCGGGCTCGGCTGCTTCCTGCCCGGGAGCTCACAGGGCCCTTCACCACTGGTGTGCGAGCCGCGGAGACGTCAGGACGGATGTCCTCCGTGGTTAGAACCGTCCCAGGGCTGGCGGCTCCGTCCCGTCGGAGACCCACCGCCTGGGAAGGAGACGTCAGCGCTCAGCAGACGCTCTGCCTGGTCTGGGTCTCTGGGTCCCCGCAGCTCAGCCTGTGGGTCAGGGCTGGTTAAAGCGTCGCCTGTTGCCTTTCTCCTCAGACTCCTCTTCTCTCCCTCCTGCAGGCTTTGTGCTGTTTCTCTTCCTGGGGATCCTGACCATGCTGAGGCCCAACATGTACTTCATGGCCCCGCTCCAGGAGAAGGTGGTGTTCGGGATGTTCTTCCTGGGAGCCGTGCTCTGCCTCAGCTTCTCCTGGCTCTTCCACACCGTCTACTGTCATTCAGAGAAAGTCTCCCGGACTTTCTCCAAGTGAGCACGGGGACGGTGGGGGCAAGAACCACGCGCTGTTGTCACGCCCTGTGATCCGGGTGCTGGGGGGTCCTGGCGACTGCAGGGGCTCCTCAAGATTCCCTGATGTTTCGTGGGTGCAAGAGGGTCAGGAAGCCTTTCTCTTAAGTCCGACCTGAAAATTCTCACCGCAGCCTCCTCCACAGGCAGAGCCCGCTGCGGGTAGACGGGATGCCGGCGCAGCGCTGTCCAGAGGCCGGCGGTGCCGCCGCTGCCCTCCCGCACCAAGCGCCCGGCCGCGCCCCACTCCCGTCGGGGCACTGCCCCCCGCGGGCGCGCCCGCCCACCAGCCGGAAGGCTTATCAGAAGCCCCAGACGCCCGTCCTCCCCGGCGCGGGGCCTGGGCTTCTGTGCGCTGGTTTCTGTTGGTGTTATTTTTGGTTCTGGAAGTGTTGCTGAGTTATTTTGTTTTTCTCAATAACACCAGCAACAAGAAACACATGTTTATCATTAAAGTCAAGTAAAGAGAACACTGCCCCCTAGTAATGCTCCCACCATAAGGGTTTTCGCTTTAGAACGGTCAGAACTGGGGATATCAGAGTCCTTCCTGCATGGAGGTCGGGCCTGGCTGGGCTGTGATGGATGGAGCTCCTGAGTGTCTGTGACGGGGTGTGGCTGTCGACAGCCCGGGCAAAGGGCTGCCCTTCAAGCGTGCCCAAACGGTGCCTGCCCGCCGGCCCCCGCCGCCGGCCCCGCAGGCGGGACTACTCGGGCGCGTGGGCGCGGGCGCGGGGGTGGGGGCCCCGGCGGAGCGCGAGGGCGGGGTCCGGGGTCCGCTGCCCGCCGCCGCCCCGCCCACCGCCCGCCCGCCCGCAGGCTGGACTACTCGGGCATCGCGCTGCTGATCATGGGGAGCTTCGTCCCTTGGCTCTACTACTCTTTCTACTGCTCGCCGCAGCCGCGCCTCATCTACCTCTCCACCGTCTGCGTCCTGGGCATCTCCGCCATCGTGGTGGCGCAGTGGGACCGGTTCGCCACGCCCAAGCACCGGCAGACGCGGGCAGGTGGGTCGCAAGGCGGGGCACGCCCCGCGGGTGTCTGGACCGTGAGCCCGAGGGGCCAGACCTGGGCCCCCACCCAGACCTGCTCTGTGTGTAGAGCTTTGAAAACAGCAGCAATTCTCAAAGCTCAGTTCCCCGCAAGTTTCATGCTATTTCAGCGAAATGTCAATAGGACAGTGATTACAAGAGGGTGTAATCAAAGTGCAGAAAAGACTGCTCTTACATCTGGTTTGAGGAAGTTGAAGAAACGTACAAAGCGCAGTCTCTAGCTCACCGCGAGCTCTTCTCCCAAGGGAGTGAAGGGCGTGGCTTGGTAGAGAAAGCCCCTTGAGCCCGGGCCGTGTTGAGGGGCAGGGTCGCTGTGAGCAGGAGCCCCTTCCTGGTGTCTCCTCCAGACTCCAGCTTTACTGCAGCCACACGTCAATTTCCACTGAGACTTAACATCGCTGTGGTTTAACCCTCATTTAAGAGGTTAACTATTCACCGAGCACCAGCCAACGGTGCCTCACCCAGGGCGTCTGCAGAGGTGAAGCAGAGCACCGCCCAGTGCCCGTGGGCAGGGGCCTGGTGTGGAGGGGGCGCCATCCGCTCTTTCTCTTACGGCTTCTCACCTGGGTCTGTCTCCTCAGGAGGTCAAACTCCTATTCCTTAAGCCTTCTGTGCTCTTAATGGGACGCCCGTCCTGCTCATCTCTGGCTGGCAAAACACCCGAGGGCTCACCATCTCGGCTTTGTAGCCAAGACACCCGTCAGAGTTCTGAGGCACGTGATCGCCTAGGCTGCTTAACAGATAATAAAGAACATGTTTGTTCTTGGTGCTCCATAGGAGGGAATGGCTGTGTCAGCATTTACCCAGCCTCCTTCCCACTCTGGACGTTGAAGAAGCATCTGATGATGGCTCTCCATCTTGTGCAAAATTTCCTGAACACATGCTGTTCACCAGAAAGTAAACTTGTATCAGCAGGGCCGCAGGGCAGTCCCTGTGCCTGACGCGCTCCATCCGTCTGCTCAGGGGTGTTCCTGGGGCTTGGCTTGAGCGGCGTCGTGCCTACCATGCACTTCACGATCGCGGAGGGCTTCGTGAAGGCCACCACGGTGGGCCAGATGGGCTGGTTCTTCCTCATGGCTGTGATGTACATCACTGGAGCCGGCCTCTATGCCGCACGCATTCCTGAGCGCTTCTTCCCTGGAAAATTCGACATATGGGTAAGAAATGACTTCGCAGGGCTGTGGTGGTGAGTCTGCCCGAAGGTGGAGGTCGGGGTCAGAGGCAGAGAGAGACGGGCAGGTGGTGTCTGGGGTGACGCGTGTCCCTGCTCACGCCGGTGCATGTGGGTGGGTGAATCCCTGACAGGACTTACACGTTTTTTTTTCCTACAACAAATGTACCGGTTTTATGGTGCAGGAAATTTTGCGGGGGAACCAGGAGCGGCGAGTGCCCCTCCCGCTCCCCAGGGCTCCCTGCACCGCCCTGAAGCCTCTCTTGCCCCTGCAGTTCCAGTCTCATCAGATCTTCCATGTCCTGGTGGTGGCCGCAGCCTTCGTCCACTTCTACGGGGTCTCCAACCTTCAGGAGTTCCGATACGGCCTGGAAGGGGGCTGTACTGATGACTCCCTCCTCTGAGCCGCCCCCAAGGCTGCAGGAGGAACTTCCCAAGTGCTTTTGAAATAACTTCTTTGCTGAAGTGAGAGGAAGAGTCTGAGTTGTCTGTTTCTAGAAGAAACCTCTTAGAGGATTCAGTACCAACCAAGCTTCAGCCCACTTCACACTCACTGGGCAATAAACTCCATTCCCTCGCTGAGAAAGGTCGGGGAGGGCAGGTGCGGCCACCCTGCCCCCAGCCGCCCCCTCCCAGAGGTGGGGCTGGGAAGCTCATGGTGAGATCTGACCCCTCCTCGCTCCATTCTGGGGAAAAGCGATGGACTGGGACTCCTCAGAGATTCCGTTTCTGGAAGAAACTGTCCCTCCCTCACCCCTGTCCTGACTTTGTAACCTGGCTTATAACAGGCCATCCGTTTTTGTAGCACACTTTTCAAGAACAATTATAACCTGGTCCCATCTTTCTAGGGCCTGGGCCTGCTCACACAGCAGGAAGAACAAAGCCACCGAGTTTCACACAGCCCGGCTGATCACGGAAGTGCATCCAGGCTTCAGATAACACAGCCTGGCTAATCATGGAAGTGCGTCCAGGCTTCAGATAACTTGAGTTTTAATTTTTTCTTGGCAGAGTAATGTAAAATTAAAAGTGGGGAAAGATATTTAATATTTAATACTAAGCTTTAAAAAGAAACCTGCTATCATTGCTATGTATCTTGATGCAAAGACTATGATGAGAATAAAGTACAGAAGACACGTGGCATTCTGTAACCTGTGTGGTCCCCGCTCTTCGCATGTAGCTCCAGAGGACTGAAGCCAGCAGAGTCCGTCCAGGTTCTGCTGAGGCTCCAGTCTGAATCCCAGGTGCTTGGCTGGTGTGGGCGGGCCACGCTGACCCCAGGCCTGCTCCTCCAGGCTGCTTTGCCCGTCCCTCCTGGGGACACAGACACGCCCTGGCACAGTCAGTGTGCTGCAGCAGCCTTCCGTAACCAGAAGATGCCTGCGTGACAGGCGGTCTGCCACAGAATGCTGTAGACTCTGGAAACCACTGTGATTAAGGCTGTCTCACCGAGAGGTCGCTCCACACCTCTCTCTGCCTCTGCATGTCCTCAGCTTGACTGAGCTCTGTCCACTGGGTACGAAAGGCCTGCAGCGGTCCTCGTGAGCTAGTGTAGGTATCGCGTGGGGGTCTTCACAAGTCACAGAGTTGGATTCACTTCAGCAGTCAAGTTTGAACAACCAGGTGAATAAATGATCCTTTTAAAAAACTTGAACAAGGCCTCCAGTGCTAATCAGGGAACCATAAAGCCAAACTGACTGCTACCAGATTGGCACAAATTAAAAATCTTAAGATGGTGCGCTTTCCTGGTGGTCTAGTGGTTAAGAGTTCACCCGCCAATGCAGGGGACACAGGTTCAATCCCTGGTCTGGGAAGATCCCGTATCCCTTTGGGCAACTAAGCCTGTGTGCCCTGGCGCCTGTGCTCGGCAACAAGAGAAACCACCGCAATGGAGACCTGCACGCCACAGCTAGGGAGCAGCCCCCACTCGCCGCAACTAGAGAAAACCCCTGCCCAGCAATGACCCAGAGCAGCCACAAAGTAAAAAATCTAAAAACTCTTTTAAGATTGCGTGTAGGTACAGACATGGATCTGACCAGACGCTGCTGGGGAGCCATCCATGGGGCCACTCTGGGTGTGTGGAGTACACGCAGGTCACAGCATTCAAGCGTCACATGAAGCAACACTGCAGTGTGAGCTGCATCTGGCATCTGTCCCAAGTTACTTCGTTTAAAAAATGCTGGGAGACTTCCCTGGCAGTCAGTGGTTAAGCGACTCCAGTGCTTCCAGCACGGGATGCTTAAAAATGTTTTAATGCTGGTTCTGCCTCACTAGTTCCTAGCTCATCAGTGGGTCACAACTCATTTTTAAAAAGTTGCCCTTGAGAAACTTAGCTTGTACTAAAAAGTTTCTTTGGAGCTGTACATAGTAGCAACACTGCAGACAAGCCAAATGTCCAGAACTGTTGAGTGGAAAAATAAATCTTGGTTTATTCTTATGAAACAGTCCAGCAATGAGAACTAGTTACAGGAAGGACAATGCGGCTGAATCTCGAGATCGGGAGAAGGGAGCAGGGCTACTTAGAGATACTGCATCTGGCGTGACTGCACTGATGTGCTGTTCAGAAATGCACAGAATTGAGTGAGTGCAGAAGTCTCAAACTGCTGACCTGCAGACTGCAAACATTCACGGCTGTGCTGTGGGCTGCATGGTGGAAGCAGCCCACCTCAGCCCAGTAGCAGCCGTGTCTTTACAGAGGGCTGCCTCTCAGGCTCACCCTCAGCCCTCTCCAGCAGTGCAGCCGCTTGTCTGGCCCCCGGAGGCGTCCACTAGTACAGAAAGGACCACATCTGGTCTAGCTCCATCCGTGTTGTACTTGACGAAACAGACCCGCAGCTATTGGTGAGGCCCCCTGTGTATGTTTCCTCATTGCTGGTGGACAGGACCAGGGGAAGGGTCTAAGCGAGGACATCTACTGAGCATCTTTTTTTTTGGCTGTGTTTCTCTTTGTTGCCATGTGTACGCTTTCTCTTGTTGCAGCAAGCAGGGGCTACTCTTCATTGCATGGGCTTCTGGTTTGGGGGGCTTCTCCCAAACCAGAAGAGTACAGAGTACAGAGTTGCAGAGTACAAGCTCTGGGCACACAGGGTTCAGCAGCTGCGACTCCCGGGCTCTCGAGCGCAGGCCCAGCTGTTGTGGTCCAGGGGCTTAGCTGCTCTGCGGTGTGTGGGGTCTTCCCGGACCAGGCATCAAACCTGTGTCTTCTGCACTGACAAGCAGATTCCTCTCCACTGTCCCCAAGGAAATCCTCTGCACTTTCCATATGTCATTTTATGTTTTATTTCTAACCCTTAATAGTAGGTAGTAGTATCCCATTCCACAGATGAAAAAAGCTAAGGCCCTAAGACACCAGGGCTTCTTCACAAGATGGCAGGATCAGAGTATCTGAATCCAGGTTCAGATCTGACTTAAACCCCAGGTTTCAAAGCCTCGGATCATTTAAAAATCCTGATTTGACTAATCCAGCCTTGCCTTCACCAACTCTGCTAACTAGCAGCAGGTACTACCTTCTTTCTCTAACTGCATGCTATGGTTCATTTCCTAAATATTTGTTAGAGTACTATAGGAGAAAAGTGATGAGAGAAACAGTGATGAGTTCTGATTAAAGAAAGGCCAAGAATAAAAGCTAAGACTCTTCCAATCAGGTAAACAATTAGGGAGGAGACTAATTAATCTCTAGTTGTAAAACATCTATTGCCTTGCAACCTAAGAAAGGTTCAGAAACGCCCTGTGTTTGGAGAAGTCCTTGACCCAAAATCTGCTGACAAAGGAGTCCCATCTCCCCAGAAAGCGTCTTCCTCAGTATCTGCCTTATCTCCAGTCAGGACCAGGAACCAGCCCTTGGGGGCGTGAGCGCGGGCTGGGAGCAAATTCTCGATGATTTCAAAGCAGCGGCTGGGGCCCTGCTGTGATTACATTCCATACTCGTGAGGCACAGTCTCCCGTCTGCCATGCTCTGATGGCAGGAAAACGCAGCGCCCTCTGCCCAGCTGGTCCCGAGATCTGGCACGCACTCGAGTACTTGATGTAGAGCTCCACAACACGCCGTTTCCCTTAAACCCTTCAGTAGCTGCCAACACCCAGTCATCCAGGAATCCAAACACAAAGCAGGGCAACGCATGGAACCTGACTGATCCACTCACCTCATCCAGACACAGCCCTCCAGCGATGGACCTGAGAACTCAGAATCAGTTTGGGCTGCAAGGTACCGAGTCAGATATCCAAAGTTTAGAAATATTCTCACGTGAGGACGGTGTCCCCGTGACTTGACTCAAAACATGTTAGGGCTGTACCCTTGAAGAAAACAGGAGAAGCCTGACTAGCCCCTTGGTGTGTTGGCTTTCCTGCTGGCAGTTTCTCCATCTTTTACTTTTCTGGAAAAGGAGAGGACTTTTTCTAAACCAAAGCCTCTTTTATTCAGTTCCTTCTCATATCTGGAAAAACTCTTAGTTTTGCAGCCAGGAATTAGGCAATATCATTAAAGCATCTAGATGTTATTCTGCAGCCAGAAGACAAGGGATTATTTTTATTTAAATTATACATACATCAAGTCCACATGATGTAAAATTCAAAAGGCACAAAAAAGGTAGAGGAGAAAATCTCTCCCACCCTGTCTCCCAAACCACCAGTTCCTCTCTCCAAAGAAATTTCTGTTGCTACTCTACTTTGTATCTCTCCAAATGCAATTTTTATACATATACTGGCAAATATGACTATTCCCAACCCTTCTACACAACTAATGGCAAAGTATACTCACTGTTCACAACTTCGTGGTATTTTGTATGGATGCACCACATGTTACTGAAACAGTCCCCAATCCAATCTACAAACAACCTTGTACACACATCCTTTTTCATGTGTGTGAGAATATACAAAGGATAGATATACCCAAAAAATCGCTGTTAAAGGATATCTGCATTCATCATTCTGGTGAACTTGCACAAAATGCTCCCAATAAAACCTGGATCAACCCTGCACTCAGAAATACGGAAATCAAGAGGACTTTGGATCAGAGCTACTACATGAGAGATGGAAACACTCCACAAATTAGACGGTAAGACTGCTACCCGCTTTATTATCCCTGAAGAATCAAAGGCACCACAGTGGAAAACGGTACACTCATGCACAACTGGTTTGAACCTTCGCAGGAACAGTATCAAGGAACCTCATTCCCTTCCCAGGCGCTGAGATAAGTGCGCCAAAACCAATCAGAAGCAACATTTCTAGCAGAACGCTGGGCACCCAGGAGCTGTGAAAGGCAGCAGAAGCGGACAGGGGGCCTGAGGATCCCCGGGACGTCTAAGGTCCTTCGCAGTCTCCCTGGCGGAGTCCCGCTTCCAGGGCCGCCCGCCCCTTCCACGTAACTGTCTCGGAGGGCAAGCAGCAGAGAACCGCGCGGCGGTGGCCACAGACCCGACTGTGACGCAGAGAACGCCGAGGTCCGTGGTCGCGGGGCTCCGGGATTCTCATCACAGCGATGGTCGGCCCGAAAAGGCCACTGCGGACTATGGACGGGAGGAAACGGGGCGCCTCGGTGGGTTTTCTCGACGTGAGAGGGCGCCTGAACGCCTGTCAGGTGAAACGCGCCCTGCGGCCAGCTCCCTACCTTGGGAACCTCCGCACTCCTCTCGGGTCGCCGCGTCTTGAGGCCCCAGGGTCCGCGGTCGCAGGGAGGCTTGGCCGCGGGCCGCCCCCGCGCCGGGGCCCGCGCCCCCNGATGAGGATTTAGGGTCTCGTTTTCCCTTTTCATATAAAACTATGGTTGTGAGTTGTGGATTTTTGAAAGACATAGTTTGATTTAGTTTTCTTGGATCCTTACAGAAAATTTTGGATTCCACATAAGACAGACTCTTAGTAACCTTCCAATTTCGTTCCCCAGAACTTGTCCTTGAAGCAAATAAACAAAAATAAAATAATAATAACCTAACTGAAGCTTGCCAAAAATCAAGAAATTAATTCTATCAATTTTTAACGTGTAGCCAGTTACTGAGTTCATTTAATCTATGCCTACAGTGAACTTTACAAGTGACTGGCTGTGGCCATAAAATTAGCAGTAGCGTTTTGATACATTTCCTACCCCAGTAATTCTCTCATAGTATAGAATTACTACAAATACTAATTTGTTAATATTGATGAATGTACACTAATAATTAGAGTATGTAGACGTTTCTATAGAACTTCAGTAGCTTAGGCTTGCATGGTCTCCATTATTCAGTGTAGGTACTGGATCCTCTGGAGAAGGATAATGGCATCCCACTCCAGCATTCTTGCCTGGAGAATCCCCATGGACAGAGGGTCATGGCGGGCTACAGGCCATAAGCTCACAAAGTGTCGGACGTGCCTGAAGCGACTTAGCGTGCAGGCATGCATTGGGTCCTCATTTGAAGTTTCATTTTAAGAACAAATCCAAATAGAGTTGGAAGTCATCATAAATAATTAATTGGGTGCTTCTTTAGAAAAAGTTTATTTTCACTGATACTGGCCTTGTGCTCGAGGCTGAAGGTGCAGTTCCTTTCTTGCATTCCGTTACTGAACGTTTATTATACACTTGATGGGAGAGAAAAAATATATATATATATAAAACTGGGTCCCCACGTTCTATAAATATTCAGCTACTTAATTATTAAAAACAGTGACATCACACCTTTAAGAAATTGTATCTTCTGATTTTTACCCTGAGAGATAGCAGCCTTGTGAAGATAGGTGAGAAAGGAATAGTTTCTTTCTACTTATAGCAGAGTGTTGGTGACAATAATGTCAGGTGGTTTGGGCACTCCATGACACGGGGGATTCAGAGGTAGGAGGGATCAGATTCGGGGATTAGTGCTGGGCTGTGCTGGT
The DNA here is from genome assembly GCA_006410935.1 of Redunca redunca. Classification (NCBI taxonomy): domain Eukaryota; kingdom Metazoa; phylum Chordata; class Mammalia; order Artiodactyla; family Bovidae; genus Redunca; species Redunca redunca. The sequence continues at coordinate 222,012 of SJYQ01001665.1, forward strand.
GATGCCAGGAGGGAGTGCGCTCTGCGTGTGGGTGTTCGGGTCTGATGGAGCCACCTTCGCTTGTGAAGCTAACTGAATGTATTTAGTGTCCCCAGGCTTTCACACATGCTCACCGGTTTGTTTCTTGTACCTACAGAATACAAGGATCCTTTTCATTCTCTCTCCATATTGCTTGATGAGAGGCATTATGGCTCCCAAGGACATAATGACAAACACTCATGCTAAATCCATCCTCAACTCCATGAACTCCCTCAGGAAGAGCAACACCCTCTGTGATGTGACGCTGAGGGTGGAGCAGAAGGACTTCCCCGCCCACCGGATCGTGCTGGCTGCCTGCAGCGATTACTTCTGCGCCATGTTCACCAGTGAGGTACGTGGGGAAGTGGAGCCCACACACGTCTCCTCGTGGGCATCTCATTTCACTGAATGAAACGGTGGAAGTTCTGTATAATTGTGAATCCCTATAGTCTGGTGTTCAGCGGCGGACTCTGGATGACATCTGCCATTTGACTGCGCGTTAGTTTTCTCATCTCAGAATGAGGAATGATAGTAGTACGCAGTTTCATATGGTTGTTGTGACAATTACCTGAGGAACTTAGATGTGACGTGCTTAGAACAACGTCCGGCATGGAGCAAACACACATGTCAGCTATTGGATTTTACTCACCAGTGTTTTAATTTGTTTTCCTATTTTCTTTCTTCTAAAGTGTAACATTTTAAAGAATACCGGGGAAGAGGGAGGAGGGAAGGAAAGAGGAGCGAGAGCCCATCCTCATCCCACTCCTTCCTGCCGTGTGTGAGGAAAAGCAGTCTTCTTCCTTCTCCCAGGGGAGTGTTAGTACAGTTTCAGGTGGGCGGCGGAGGACTGGTGCCTGGCTGTGTGGGCACACGAAACATCGCCAGAAAGATGCCAACCTGGGAGCACAAGCCCTTAACCAGGGAGTTAGGGACAGGCTGGCCTGGCAAAAAAAAATGTGGTGCTTGCAAAGTGTTAGGAAAAAGACTGCCGTAGTGATTGCCTGGCAAGGCACGCAGCATGTGGAGGACCTGCTGAGTCATGAGGAACTCGGAAAGCTGAGCAGAGGAGAGCGCTCTCAGCTTCCAGGATTGCAAGTCTGATTTTCTAATTTTAAATAAATTGTCTTGATTATGTTATTTATCTGTACTTGTACATAAACCTGACATGCTTCGTCATGGTAATCACGTTGTAATAACGAAGGCCATCTGCCTGTGGGCCAGATGCTGTGTTAGACGATTGCCTGTCCCACTCACCCCAGGGGTGGTTGTTACCATCTCATTTTACAAGTGAAGAAATAAGGTCTCAGTACGAAATGCCTTACAGCTTGTAAATGGTAGAGAGGATTTAATCCTAAATTAACTTAACTTGGTTTGCCATTCCCTTCTCCAGTAACTTGATTCTAATTTTGATGTTTCCATCGTAAAGCCAGAGTCGTATGTGATGCTGAGCCAGTGCTCAGCCACATGGCTGGCAGGGAGAATGTGGAAGCCTGACCATTTGCCCCAGTGGATCCAGGGTAACTTTAAAGGGACCCTGTGCAAGGTGACATTGCAGATCCTGTCCTGTACTGTCCCCCAGAGTGTCTGTGAGCACCAGAAGCGCTGGTGTTTAACTGGTGAGGAGAGTGTCACCCGGCCGCCAGCAGGAAACACGGAGGACTCATCACACGGTGTACGTCCTGGCTTCACTCTTTCTCTGCATGTCTGAGAAAGAACTCCCTTTTCATTTTTTTCTCACCAGGATTTTGTAGTCTTCCTTTAAAAACTGACATCAGGCAGGAAAATGCTGAGCGGGTCACATCTTTCTCAGCTGAAGTGTAACTGGCCCGAAGTACTGTGTCTGAGGCGTACCACGTAGTGATCCGATGCAGCATAAGATGACCAGCAGCCTAGTCAGCACCTGCCCCTCCTCAGAGCTGTGCAGTGTTACTGGCTTAGGCCCCACCCTGTGTATTTCACCCCTGCTGCTGCTGAGTTGCTTCAGTCGTGTCCGACCCTGTGACCCCACAGACGGCAGCCCACCAGGCTCCCCCGTCCCTGGGACTCTCCAGGCAGGAGCCCTGGAGTGGGTGCCGTTTCCTTCTCCAGGGCGTGAAAGGGAAAAGTGAGAGTGAAGTCTCGCAGTCGTGCCCGACTCTTAGTGACCCCGTGGACTGCACCCCACCAGGCTCCTCTGCCCATGGGATTTTCCAGGCGAGAGGACTGGAGTGGGTGCCATTGCCTCCTCCTGTTTCGTCCCTGTGGCTCATTTATTGTGGGATTGGAATTCCGTCCCTCTTAATTTCACTTTGTCCCCATCTGTCTCACTCTGCCTGGTTTCCCTGCTTTAGCACTGATGTGGTCACCTCCAGGTCCCCCCGTGCTGCAGCGAGTGGCGTTGTTCTTCATTGCTTTTTTGTGACTGAGTAGCACTCCACTTGTGTGTGTCTCTGTGGGTGTGTCCCCACGTGTACGCCACGTCGTCTGTTCATCTGCTGATGGCCGTGGAGGTTGCTTCCGTGGCTTGGCTGTTCCAAGCAGTGCTGCTGTGAACACTGGAGTGCATGTATGTTTTCAAGTTACAGGTCTCATCTCTTCTGGAAATACGCTCAGGAGCAGTATTTCTGAATCATGTGGGACTCTTATTTCTAGTCTTTTAAGAATCTCCAGACTGGTCTCTATACCCCTGAATTTGTTTTTAACACTAAATGATCTAAACAGGAGGGTCCAGAGACCTGGATTTTAGGTTCAGTTCTCTCAGAAATTCTGTGTGAACCCTAACGACCATCTAACCTCACTAGGTTGTCTATAGAACAGAATGATTAAACTTGCTGGTGTCTTCATTCTCTTCCAGCTCTAGATTTCTCCATAGATGCAGTGCCACTGAAATAGCACAGGGTGAGGCAGGAGGCCTGGCTTCAGTCTGTCTCTCATTATTAATAGTGAAGACCTGGGTTAAGTCATGCTGTTTCTCTGAAGCTCAGACCCTTTGTGTGTTAAATGGCAGTGACATTAGACCTAGTTGCCTTACCAGGCTGCTGTGACCATCAGATGAAATGATAGTAAATTAGAGGCACTCTGAGAAATGGTAAAGCGAGTATTAATGTGAAATACTGCAGTTGCTGTAAGTTCTTAGATAGTAAACTCATTTACATACTTAAGCTATTTGGCTAATGGGAATATTGGTTACTGACTAAGAAACTCCTGACATGAATGTACTTATATATTTCTGTTCGTAAATACTTAACAGTTAGTAAAATGTTTTTCCAAAATAATGTACTGGTGACATTTTTTGGTTTCTGGGATTTATTTTATTCTTGGCTTTGTTAGAGAATACTTTTTGATTATTATTCTGGACTGAAGGAATCAAAGTTGATAAAGATGTTTAGTTTGTAACAGACATACACTGGAGTTTCGTGAGTAATTGAAATTTCTAAACTAAGATCTAGTAAACCAGTCATAAGGTGACCAGTTTTCAGATGGTTACTGTCCTGTAAAGCTGAGGACTTCCACCCTTAGACAAACCATTTTCTGTGCTCATCTGGCCTCAACTATACTCATAACCCCAAGGATATAGTCTAGACTAAATGTACCACCAGTAATTCAGTAATCCCAAAAGAGAATCAACCCAGTATTGGAGGAAGTATGAAACAATCCAGTTGTCTTCGGTGGTGCAGTGGGACACCCTGAAGGTGGCCAGTGCAGTCCCAGGACAGGTGGGACGGTGCCGGCTCATTCTGGAGGGTCTGCAGCTGGAACTCAGCGAAGCTCGTTTCATCTGGAGAGCCCATGGACGCTAGTGGCATGCTCTTGGAAGTTTTGGTTCTATTCCATGTCTGCATTGGTTTTGGTAAGAGAGCAGCATATTAAATTATTCACAAGTAAAATTGATATTCTCAGAAGGTGTCACCTCTGTGTGCTCTTCGGTTGCACGTAGCTCCCCCCATTTGAAAAGCTGCAAATATATGCTGTATTTGCTTTGCACAAATCAAAATAGATGACCTTTTTAAAGACGTGTATGCAGTTAATATTGTTAACATCCCTTCAAGTGCTCGGATACGAGCCTCTGCCTTCACCTTGTGGGATTGCAACCACCGTGATCTCATGCCCTTTTCACTTTCAGCTCTCAGAGAAGGGGAAGCCGTATGTAGATATTCAGGGTTTAACCGCCTCCACCATGGAGATCCTGCTGGACTTTGTGTACACGGAGACCGTGCACGTGACTGTGGAGAACGTCCAGGAGTTGCTGCCCGCCGCCTGCCTGCTCCAGCTGAAAGGTACAGCTGCGCAGGCGTGCACCCACAGCGGCCCGTGGACGTTCCAAGTCGCGGGAGTGAGGGGCACGACGGGCCTCAGGGTCAGTGCCCGTGGCTGAGAAGCTGAGGTCTCGGTCGCAGAGTAGAGGCGCCTCCAGGTGTGTGCCTCTGGCTCTTTAGTGAAGAGGGCACGCGCGTTCTGCGTGTAAGCCATGCAGGAGGGACCAGTAGAGGCCTCTCCTTCCGTCTGTGCGCACAGCCGTCCTCTGGGGCCACGAGACACAGTTACAAGCCACTGCCTCCATGGGAGGGAGCTACAGCAGGCGCCCGGGTAGGGGAGGGGGCTGGAGGGCCACTCACAAGGGCCTTTAACCTTCTGAACCATAAAAATTACCTGTTAAACATTTAAATTGACCCACAAACGTGAAAGTGTAAGGTTTCCACAGCACTGGAGACGGTTCCCCTTCCAGGTGCCGGTCTGCACTAACCTCCAGATCTGTTTCTGATAGTTTTAGAACATGGCTGGAGGAGTGTGAGGCCTTTGCATTAGTGCCAGCTCTAGATGAACGTTACGCTCAGAGCTTTCCAGTTAGGCAAATAGGAGCGTGTTTCCAGCCCCTCCTGTTTGTCCTCTTTGGCGTCTTTCAGTAAGTTCTCGTGTGGAGTAGCGATTAGGTGGGTTGTGCTCAGTGACAGTTGGTTCTATGGTGTGACGCCCAGGAGTTTTACAGGCAAGTCTGTGTGCCTGTGGCGGTGTCCATAAACACAGTTCGTCCTGCTGCACTTGCTTTAAGGCTGCAGCACGCATTTATAAAGGCCTTGCTGAAGGCTGCATAACACGTAAGACAGAAATAGGATTTGGATTCCCAAAGAGTGAAATTTCTAAACTGATTCTTAGGCATTGAACCAGGGTCCCTCTGATCCCGCTCAGAGAGGTTGTGACCCAGGGACTGAGGCCTGTCCCGCTAAGTGTCCTCAGGACCCCTGTCTGTGCTGTCTAGGCGTGAAGCAAGCCTGCTGCGAGTTCCTGGAAAGCCAGCTGGACCCTTCCAACTGCCTGGGCATCCGAGACTTCGCTGAGACCCACAGCTGTGCTGGCCTGGCGCAGGCGGCCGAGGCCTTCAGCCAGAAGCACTTTCCGGAAGTGGTGCAGCACGAAGAGTTCATTCTTCTCAGCCAAGGAGAGGTGGAAAAGCTCATCAAGTGCGATGAGATTCAGGTACCTGCCTGCTTGGCGTCACCTCTCTTCAGGACTGGGCGATGAGATTCAGGTACCTGCCTGCTTGGCGTCACCTCTTCGGGGCCGGGCCAAAGACCGGAAGGCAAGAGGGAGCTGCTGAGCTTCCGTAGCAGGGCTTCCAGTCGGGCGCCCACGTCAGCTGCAAGGCCTGAGCACGTGTCCCTGAAATTACACGCCAAGTGCGTTTGCATGCTTATGGGAGGGAGTTCACGTCTTCCTCAGTGAAATCTGTGAGCCCAGCGGTTGAGAGTCACTATTAAACAGCGTGGAATAAGCAGAAACGGGAAGTTAGGTGGATTTTTGCAGAATACGTCTCGTTACCCCTTCTCTTCTTTTGAGACGCACTGACAGTGTCTCCCATGCAGCAGCCGCGGCCTGGGTGCCGGGGAGCTGAGTGAGCAAGGCACAGTCTTGTTTGCAGGGGATTCACAGTGTCGCAGTGCAGACAGATGAAAAGACGCAGGTGCTGACGGTGTCGGGAGAGTCACAAGCCTGTTGAGAGGGGGGAGGAAGAAGGAAGAGTCAGCCTCTGGGTCTAGATGAGACGGCAGAGGAAGCGGATCCGGAGGACGGAACAGAAGGCCGGAGACTGCGAGCAGGAGCGCAGAGGTTGGCACCTCTGGGCGTGGCGGGCTCTGCTGGCCAAGTTGGGCAGCGGTGGCGTCCCGCCGGCCTGCGCCCCGCGTCCAGGGATGCCGCCCCACAGGGAGGAGCCTGGGGGCTTGTGTAGGTCTGTAGCTAGGCGGGACCCGAGTATGCACAGCAGGTCAGTCGTGTCGCTGAGGCCAGTAGCCGTCTTGGTGGCCCAGCTCTCCCGTTGGCTTCTGGAAGCTCCGAGCAGGGCCTCGTTCTTGGGGACGAGTCCCTCTGGGGGCTTTGCTTCCCCAGCTGAGGAGACGGTGACCCTCAGGGAGGATGCTCTAGGGAGGCTGAGAGTTCCTCTCTCTCTCTCTCACTGTCCTCAGATAACAATGAAAATGACTGTAGATGACTGGATCCCAGACGTTCATGGCACCTCAGTATAAACAAGAGGTATTAATATATTGGAAGGAAAGTTTGACTGATCCTTAAGTGCTAGAAAAGGATTTGTTGCTTAAAGACAGTCTGTGATATATTTAGTAAGCATATTAAGTAAGCTGATTTATTTTGTTGAAACTAGGATTTTCACGCAGTAGCAAGTCTTCAGTGTGTCTCTTGTCAGCGTTCCCCCGGCTTTGTGTTGGCCTCTGCCAGGTGACTCTCCTGAGGGGACTGGATCGGGGCGCGCCCACACCCTTGTTTCCGGCTGGTTCGCGTGCGGTTCGCGTCTGCCAAGACGCTGCCCCCAAGGGCTGCGGGCCGAGTCTCTGTGACCTGGTCTCACCTGTCCTCGCCCGTGGGGCGCGGGAGGAGCTGGGTCCTCGCACAGGACGCCAGACCGGTGGCAGAGAGGGCCCCGCAGATGTAAGCTTCACTGCAAACGCTCATAAAGTAACCAATCCTGGCTCATTTATCAGCATTTATTGAGTTCTTCCTGGGTGCCCAGAGCAGTTCTGGGCTGGGGGTCTGGTTATGGACAAAATGGACCAAAAGCCTTGTACCCTGGGGTTTCCATTCTCACGATACCATTCTTAGCATTTTAAAATGTTGTTTAATTCTCAGAACTGTCCCTAGTTTCCCGAGATGAGTCATCACCCACACTCGGCTCGAGGGGCAGGACTCGGCCGCCCTCGCCTCCCAACCGTTCGCCTCTTAGTTTGTCTCTGCCTGACCAAATCAGGGAGCCTTCGTTTAAGAGCAGTGGAGACTGTGAATACAGCTGGCTGGAGCAGGGAGGGCAGTGAGCTAACCGCTTCAGAAACCAGGGCTAATTCTTCTGTACCATCTTCCTCAAGTATCTGGTGAGAATGGCCTTTGCTTTTTTCAGAAAATTACACTTTTTTCTCTTCCGTATGCCACCCATAAGCACTGACCAGATGTCTGGCCCTGCTGCTAACTGAGCTTCCGCTGGGCCGTATAAAACAGTAGCACTTGAGCAGCGGAGGCAGGGAGCCCCACTGTATGAAGCAGCATGGCTGCAGAGTCACGCTGGAGCTTGGTTTGGCTCTGGGGCACGTGTTCCTGACCACTCATCTTCAGATTCCTCTCCCATAAAATGCAGAAAATAGTTGTAGTTAGTACGTAGGGCTGTTCTAATGTTGGCTGATACATAAAAGAATCCTCTGAAAATTTATTGCAGAGAAGTTTTCTCTGTACTGAAGCATGAACGCTGGGGGCTTCTCCTCTCAGTCTAGCCGTTCCTCTGCAATGCTTGTTTATTCCGTCTTTAGTAAGATCAAGGATCTCTGCTTATGATGGAAAAACCCCATTTTCAATGGATGTATCTCATTGAAACCTAGAATGTGTCAGAGTCCAGCACTCAGCTGCTCAGAACTCTGAGCCTGTCGGCCTTGCCAAAGCCGAAGTTCATTTAAATATCAGGGCCACTCTCCTGCAACCCTCGTCCATCGGCAGGCTGGGCTCGCTCGACCCTGTAGCTCAGTGTGCGAAGCCTGTCGGCACTGCCATCGTCTCAGCCTCGCCGCCTTCTGCCTGTTGGGCCCAGGGTAGCCCCTGTCTGGGCTCCCAGCACACAGCCCTTCTAAACCATCCTCCGTGGTCGCCAGAGTAACTTTACGAAACGTCGGTGTGGTCCCGTCCCTTACCTGCTTGGCGCCTCGTCACGGTTTGGAGGAAAGTCCAGTCTTCTGCAGGGTTTGCTTCTCCAGCTTGACCTTTTCCGTCGCCTCCCTCGCTCATCCCGCCACACCAGGCTCTGTCGTTTCCCAGGCTGTCCAGTAGAACGTTCTGTGAAGGTGGAGGGGCCTTGTGTCCGTGCTGGCCAGTTCATTGACCCCAAGCACTGGTGGCCTTGAGCACTTGTGAATTGCGGCCAGTGGGACTGAGAAGCTGAGTTTGTTTTTCCTAGCTGTACCACGAGGCTTGCAGGATCCGAGTTCCCAGACCAGGGATCGAACCAGGCTCCCAGCAGCTGAAGCGCCATCCTAACCATCAGGCCGCCAGGGAATTCCTGAAGCGGGATGTTTAGTTTCAGCTTCACTTGAATTAACGTAGATGCCAGCAGCATGTGGGGCGCGTGGCTGCTGTTTTGGACGGTGTGGTTGTAGGGCTTCTCCAGGCACTTCCTATCTGCCGAGGCTGACCGCCGCCCCTCCGCCGGGTGGAAACCTACAGCTCCTACGGGAAGGCCTTCCCTGTCCCATCAGTCTGCACAAAGAAATTTCAAGTTCAAGTCAGTCTGTCTCCAGCCCCTGGACTTTCCCTGTTTGATACATAGTAACAAAGTGGGTTTGTTTGTTTTGCTGACTTAACAGTTATCTCCCCACTTTAAGAGGGAGGTTCGTGTCTGATTTGTCCCTCCAGAGTAGTTCCTGGCACTTAGTAGGTGTTTGGTAAATCCAGCAAATGAATGAACGTTCGGAAGCATTTTCTGTCCTTTCAGTTCTTGGGAGAAGTCCCCCAAACAGCTTCTCTGGGCGCTGTCATACTCTGAGAGGATCTCAGGACAGGCGGACTCCGGGGCCAGGTCCTCAGGTGTCGGTCTTGCGAGTCCTGGTGCTCACTGTACCGAGTGCTTGTCCAGGGACAAGGTTTCATATCCTGCCTGTCACATGTAGCTCAGACCTCAGTTCCCAAAAGATTAATTATATGTATCATCGCAAATTGCATGCCCTAGTACAGCATAGTCACTCAAGTGCTCATTGATGATGCTTTGAAGACTCCGCGTTCCTTGCGATGTTTTAAGGGAAGTTCCTGCTCACAGGCCTGGCTGAGGAGTTGGGGAGCAAGGCTGGACCTCCTTAAACAGCACCTGTGAATAAATGTGTCCTGAGAGCCAGTTTTGAATAGGGCAGCAGGTTCCCCTTTTGCCTACTAACGTTTCAGAAATGACCAGAAAAAATTCAAGAATGGAGAAAATTCTGAATTAAAAGCTGATTTGTGACTGATGGTCTATTAGGTACCCTCTTTCTTAGATGTTTTTCACCCATTCTGACTATAACTCTTCTCGTGATCTTAGCAAGTTGTGTCTGAAACGATTGTTTCCCCAAGAGCCTGGCTGTTTCTGGGAGATGGGAGTCACGGGGGAGGGGAACGGAAGGCGCTCCAGAGCTCCCCGGCAGCGTGTCCCGCACCCGCAGGTGGACTCTGAGGAGCCGGTCTTCGAGGCTGTGATCAACTGGGTGAAACACGCCAAGAAGGAGCGGGAGGGGTCCTTGCCGGGCCTGCTGCAGTACGTCCGGATGCCCCTGCTGACCCCCCGCTACATCACAGACGTCATAGACACTGAGGTGAGTCGCCGGGACAGGGCGTCTCTGCAGCTTCACGTCGAGCACCCAGAGCTGGTCCCCCTAGAGGCACAAGCAGCCCAGGGCCTGTCCCGGTCTACCCGGGACGTGCGCAGCGCAGGGTCTGCAGGTGGTCGCCGGGCAAGTCGGGCTCCCAGCAGAAACAGTCTGAGGCTTCATTTAATTGTTCTCTTTGTTGTCGTTTTGTTCTGCAAGCCCCTCATCATTTTGCATAGCAGTATTGGATGATAAATTTTGTCCCTTTCTCCGTTTAAGAAAATTATTGCAAAAAAAATTCGTTCCATGAGAGGGGACATAGGTAAGCCTATGACTGATTCATGTAAAGCAGTTATCTTCCAATTAAAAGTAAATTTTTAAAAATGCAAGGCAAAAAAGCAAAAAAAAAGAATTCGTTTCAAATGGCCTTGGAAAAGACACTTCCCTTGTCAGATCTCTTTATTTTTGACCTCTGGAAAGGTCAGCTTGAAAGGAGTTTGATGTGTTTCACATCAGCTTGGGTTGTGTCCTGTTTGTTTACAAGCATCTCTTCAGCCTCAGTTCCCTGTGGGGCGTTTTCTAACTTTCTCCACAAGCCACCGGGACCACCCTGGAGACCACCAATCTGTAAAGTGTGGGCGAGGCTGGTCCAGCCCGTCTCTGAACATTCATCACAGACACGGCTTTCCGGTCGTTGGCATTCGGGGGGTTGCCAGGGGCTTAGGGTCATCTCTCAAACACTGTCTCGTCTGTGTAACTCCTTCCTATGGTCCATTCACATGCCCTCACCTACCTTGGAACCGTGTGGCGTCTATTCAAAGCGAACCTCTTTAAAACCATTTCCGGAAGCCCCCGGCCTGACCCTGCCGGCAGCCCCCTGAGGCCGTGGCTCACTCTCCTCCTGCTGTTTCAGCCTTTCATCCGCTGCAGTTTGCAGTGCAGGGACCTCGTTGATGAAGCCAAGAAGTTCCACCTGAGACCTGAGCTGCGCACTCAGATGCAGGGCCCCCGGACAAGGGCGAGGCTCGGTAAGCTGGCGGCTCGTGTTTGCTGTGTCGTCTTGAGCAAGGCCCTCTACCGCCCTGACCTTGCGCTCCTAGAAACCAAGGATACCAATCCCGTCTAGTGCATGTGACTCTTTGGAGGGTAAGATGAGATGCAGGGGGGAAAGCACTTTATAAATGTCAAGTGTTAGGCAGTGTAACTTCCAGGTGTATTTCAGCGCTTTTGGGGCCTGTGAATTAGAGCTCTCTCAGATGCCGTGTGGTCAGCGAATGGTCTGCTGCCCTGTGCCTCCCTTCTCCGTGTAGAGAGGAAGCGAGGAGGAAGCCTTGCGGGTGAGGAAGGGGTCCGGGAGGTTGGAGACGGTGCTGTGCAGCTGGCGAGGGCCTGGAGCCGAGCCGGACAGGCGGTGCTCACCCCCAGTTACCACTCACTGCGGGTGTGAACTTTGGCAGGAAACTTAGCCCCTTTGGGTCCATCACCGCATCTGTGAAACGGGTCATCCCGGCTCCAGCCTTGCAGGTTGCTGTGGAAGGGAGCGCGTGCCGCCTCTGGAGGCCGTCGCCTCAGTGGACAGGCCTGGGCTCAGGTCCCGCAGCCGCCGGCCGGCCTGTGGGTCTCAGCAGGGCGTCCGCTGGCCTGAGCTGACACCTCTGCCTCCGAGACAGGGCCGCCAGGGTCTTCTCATCTGGCTGCCATGGAGGCTGGATGGGGTCATGCGTGTGCGAGGCCTGCGCTCCACGTGCCACTCGGTCTGTGCTCACGTGTGCGCTCGCTGTCCCGGGAGCCCAAGCGCTTGGCTTATAAATCACTCTGTGCACACGAGGCGGCGTTTTGTTGTTATTATTTCCTGATCTTGCTCTTATCTGACTGTGGCCTCATGCATGCTGAGGTGTTACTTGATAATTAAGCCTTTCATTCATAGATATAAGTAGAGTGATGATTTATCTCATTCTAATGGCAGAATTAATAGGGTGTAGAAATTTTAGAAATAAAGAGAAGCGAAAAAGTAAATGAGTCATCTGTAATTCCACCACGCAGAGATACCACTTTTTGTTGTTTTGTTTTTAAAGGGATCCGTTCTGTTAATCCCTGGGAGATGAAAAAATGTGACTTGTGTCTCATGATATATACAGAGATTTTTAATCAGCATGAGATACATGGAAAAAATATAAAAGGAAAATGTTTGAAAAAGATTGAAGGACTGAGTGTGAAAAATGATGAAAATATTAGAAGAAATTATAGGAAAATACTTGTATAACTTCTGGGTGGCCTTTTTTTCTATTTTTATGATAAATGCACGTGACATAAAATCTATCATCTTACCATCCTGCATACATTTCAGTTGTTAAACACCGTCACACAGCTCCCACGTCCGGAACCGTTTTCATCTTACAGAACTAACGCTCTGTATGAGACAGCAACCTCCCTTCCCTCTGTCCCCTTTTAACTAAAACAGGAAAACTTAGAGCCCTTCATGGTTACTTGTCTGCATCCGGTTTTTTTTGTTGTTGTTTTTTTAATTGATGGCAAAAGGCAAAGACATGGACTGGTGGACTGGGAGAAAATACACTCGACACATATGACAGCAGGTCAGCATTTCTACTATAAAAAGAACCCGTGCGCAGCAGCAAGAAAAAGAGCAGGGACCTCCTAGAACAGGGCATGGGAAGCAAACAGGTAGTACCCAGAGCACCTTGTGAGAGGGATGCTGGGCACCCGCAGGTCTGGACGAGGTGCACACCGTGTGTCCCACCTCGGGAGTGTGTCCTGTGGAGACGGTGTGCAGAGTAGACATGAGCACATAAGAGTCCGGACACAGGCGTGAGAGCGAGCACCAAAATCGCTGAGGTCGAGGAAGACTGAGTGCGTCCTGCACGCCAAGTGAAGGGGAGTGGCTGGCTGGATTGTAGCACAGCTGTGCCATGCAGTGTCAGGAGACTTAAAAGGCGTGGAGTCAGATTCACTGACTTAATTGTATACACTGAGTGAGGGGAAAGAAAGCGGCAAGACCCTTCTGGGTGTGTATATTTACCTGAGCACAGAGAAGGGTGTGTATACAGGATAAACACTAACCCTTTAATAAAGTAAGATTGCAGGGGGATATTAACTACTAAGGCTTTGTTTACATGCCTCTTTGTTACTACCATACGCGTGTGGTTACACAAAATAACAATGAGTGTTCTCTGAATACCAGCTGAGCCAGTGAGGTGCTGCAAGGAACCTGGCGCTTGGAGACGGGTCATTCTGCTCGCTTTGGTTCCTGCTCCCAGTTCCGCCACTTACTCTAGGAACTCGCTGTCTGAACCTGGACACGTCCTTCAGCGCCTCTGGATCACCCAGCTGCACATCAGAGGAGTTAGTCAGTCACGAGAGCTGTTTTCCAACACAGAAGCGCCCCAGCCAGTTCCTAATTGCTTGTCAAGTGGAGGTACAGTGACACTGTGTGACCCGCAAGCCCAGAGGAGGTTTAGGGCTCGATTCCTGCCTCTGCTTGAACAGGCAGCAGAAAAGCTCTGTGGCTCAAAGAACTTGCTTGTGGTCCTGCCCTGGAGGGGTAAGAATGTGATCCTGCACGCCCGCATGGTGCTGAGGTCCTTTTTTCAGAAGTCCTAGGAAGGAAATAATGAAAATATTCCCAGCTAGGTTCTTAATTTAGCATCTCTGTGTTTCCAGTTTAGAATGAACCGTGCCGGCCACCCTGTGCTCTGCCGTCCCCTTCAGGGAGGCGGTCACCAGGACAGTGGCTCTTCTGCACACAGCACGGGGCAGTGAGATGCACAGGAGTGGGCATAGTGTGCCATGTCCTACACGTGAGGGGCTTCTCTTTTCCGTATTAACCTTACCCGTTGCTCTCACCAAAGATGTAATGGAAATTGCAGCTCCTGCCTCGTCACTGGCTCCTTTCCTGTGCAGGTGCAGACGCAGGTCCCAAACGCGTTCTTGGCGGTCCGGCCACCCGTCTGCTCTTTCCTCCAGCAACATATACCCCAGGGCACGGACGCCCCCCGAAAAGAGCAGTGACCAGACCCTGCCAGGAGGCCTCAGTGTCAGCAGTGTGCCTGCACACACGGTTCTTGGCAGGTGTTCTAGACACGTTTTCCTCCTCATAAACATGGAAGTCCAGCTTGACAGGCCCCCATTGGTTGGCAGAGAACTAACAGGCTTCCTTCTGCTCAGCCATCTCCCTGGTTCTTCTTCACAGAAGGCAGACTGCTGGAATAGTGGTCCCAGCTCAGGGTCCAAAGACAGTGAGACACTTGGGAATTGTTCAGAGGGAGGAAGACTTCCAGGCACAAAGCAATAGAAGAAATTGAAAAGGCCAGTGTTTTTGATCAAATAAAAATCAGGCACAACATTGTAAGGTCAGTTAGGAAAATAAAGCCACTACAGCCACAGCAAATGGATAAAGTTCTTTGTAAAGAACTGAAAAAAAAGTGCACATAAGACAAAGACCCTGGAGACTCGAGTGTATGGTTCGCAGCCAGGGAGTCCTGCTAAGTGCACGGGGAGGGGTCAGCCTGCCGCTGCTGCTGCTGCGCCGCTTCAGTCGTGCCCGACTCGGTGCGACCCCACAGACGGCAGCCCACCAGGCTCCCCTGTCCCTGGGGTTCTCCAGGCAAAAACACTGGACTGGGTTGCCATTTCCTTCTCCAAATAAAGTCTTATTACTGATAAATAATACAATAAATACAATTTCTTGCCTACCGAAGTATCAGTAAAAATGTGCAGTGCTAAGAAAGTAGAAGGGCTGGCACCTTCACAGTGTTGGTGGGAGTGTAATTTGCTTCACCCTCAGTATCTTATAGATCGAAAGAGTCTTTAAGGTTCATGTTCTTCGCTAGACACTGCTCTCATTTCCGTGTTAAAGAAACAGGGAAACATCTCATGTTCACGGATGTCTATCACAGGATTCTATGTGATTATTTATAATCCAATTACCAGCTCCTGAAATGCCTAAAATATTAGAATCATAAAGGATTTTGTTAATATCTTGAGAAAATGAAAACAGGATGTACTATGATATGGCCCCACTTCTGTTGTATAGATATTTAGAAACAGAACTAGAAGGAGATAATCTTATGTGTTTGTGTCTTTGTGGAATTACAGATAAAGTTTTTTCATAATGATTTTATTTTCAAGCTTTTTAACAGTGAAAATGTGCTTTATATATTACATGTTTTATAACCACAAGACATAAATTTTCATATCTTTCTAACCAAAGGGTGGGTCATATGCAAGTAAGGATGACAGTCATGCCTGCTTTGGATGTTTCTTAAACTTTTTAAAAGGAAATCGTCTTTGTAATAGAAGAAGCTACACAGGCTAAACAGACATCAGTATTGCCTCAAATTATGTTTTCAGTGTTAAAACACTGGCCACCTCATCCTTATCAAAAGCTCTGTTGGCACTGACATGAGCTCCAGCTGCAATGGGAAGTGAATCACTTCACTCACTTGGCAGACAGGCTTCAGCACGGAGGCTCTTTCAGGGACGGTAATGGGTAATACGTGAACCGTGACCATCCAGATGTTCAAGCTGGTTTTAGAAAAGGCAGAGGAACCAGACATCAAATTGCCAACATCTGCTGGATCTTGGAAAAAGCAAGAGAGTTCCAGAAAAACATCTATTTCTGCTTTATTGACTGTGCCAAAGCCTTTGACTGTGTGGATCGGAATAAACTGTGGAAAATTCTGAAAGAGATGGGAATACCAGAGCACCTGACCTGCCTCTTGAGAAACCTATATGCAGGTCAGGAAGCTACAGTTAGAACTGGACATGGAACAACAGACTGGTTCCAAATAGGAAAAGGAGTATGTTAAGGCTGTATATTGTCACCCTGCTTATTTAACTTATAGGCAGAGTACATCATGAGAAACACTGGGCTGGAAGAAGCACAAGCTGGAATCAAGATTGCCGGGAGAAATATCAATCACCTCAGATATGCAGATGATACCACCCTTATGNTTAGAAAAGGCAGAGGAACCAGACATCAAATTGCCAACATCTGCTGGATCTTGGAAAAAGCAAGAGAGTTCCAGAAAAACATCTATTTCTGCTTTATTGACTGTGCCAAAGCCTTTGACTGTGTGGATCGGAATAAACTGTGGAAAATTCTGAAAGAGATGGGAATACCAGAGCACCTGACCTGCCTCTTGAGAAACCTATATGCAGGTCAGGAAGCTACAGTTAGAACTGGACATGGAACAACAGACTGGTTCCAAATAGGAAAAGGAGTATGTTAAGGCTGTATATTGTCACCCTGCTTATTTAACTTATAGGCAGAGTACATCATGAGAAACACTGGGCTGGAAGAAGCACAAGCTGGAATCAAGATTGCCGGGAGAAATATCAATCACCTCAGATATGCAGATGATACCACCCTTATGGCAGAAAGTGAAGAGGAACTAAAAAGCCTCTTGATGAAGGTGAAAGAGGAGAGTAAAAACGTTGGCTTAACGCTCAACATTCAGAAAACGAAGATCATGGCATCTGGTCCCATCACTCCATGGGAAATAGATGGGGAAACAGCGGAAACAGTGTCAGACTTTATTTTGGGGGGCTCGAAAATCACTGCAGATGGTGATTGCAGCCATGAAATTAAAAGACACTTACTCCTTGGAAGGAAAGTTATGACCAACCTAGATAACGTATTGAAACGTATTGAAAAGCAGACATTACTTTGCCAACAAAGGTCTGTCTAGTCAAGGCTGTGGTTTTTCCAGCGGTCATGTATGGATGCGAGAGTTGGACTGTGAAGAAGGCTGAGCACCAAAGAATTGATGCTTTTGAACTGTGGTGTGGGAGAAGACTCTTGAGAGTCCCTTGGACTGCAAGGAGATCCAACCAGTCCATTCTGAAGGAGATCAGCCCTGGGTGTTCTTTGGAAGGAATGATGCTAAAGCTGAAACTCCAGTACTTTGACCACCTCATGTGAAGAGTTGACTCATTGGAAAAGACTTTGATGTTGGGAGGGATTGGGGGCAGGAGGAGAAGGGGACGACAGAGGATGAGATGGCTGGATGGCATCATGGACTTGATGGAGATGAATTTGAGTGAACTCCGGGAGATGGTGATGGACAGGGAGGCCTGGCATGCTGCAATTCATGGGGTCGCAAAGAGTCAGACACGACTGAGGGACTGAACTGAACTGAATGGCAGAGGGGCTCAGGGGCCGGTGGTCTTGGCGCCCGGGTGCTCGGAGCCCTGAGCTGCTGAGCAGCCCCCACGCTTGCCCTGTCTGTGCTCCTCTGTGACCCGGGGCCAGCCGGAACCTGCACTGAAGCCTCCTGCCAGCCGGCCGGCCCTCCCGTCGTGCACGTCACAGCTTGGCTCAGTGGAGTTTGCTTTAGTGTGGGAAGCATAGGAAACCCACTCAGTTGTGGGTGTTTTTGCTCAGTTGCCCCTCTGGGGTCACTGTGGCCTCCCCACCCGTGTGCACGTCAGAGGGAGAGAAGAGCTGGGGGAAGAAGGGGGTAGATGGGAGAAAGGGCTGCCAAGGAAGACCCTGGCCCCCAGCTCGGAGGAGCTTAAACATAAAATTAGTGTCTTGCCAAAGGACCCTGTGTTCAAATGCTTTGTTTGCGAAAAGGAAGTAACTGCTCACGTTGAAGTAAGGCCCACCACTTCACTTGGCCAGCACACAGAGAGGCGCCCTCTGATAAGAGGAGGGTAAAATCCGTGGCTTGTTTGTGGGCTATTAAGGAAAATAGTAAACATATATAAAAGCGGAATAATCAAAGAATGCCCCCATACCTTCAACAATTATTGACTCGTAGCCTATCTATTTTGAAGCAGATCCTAGACAGGATGAAATTCCATCCATATTATACTTTGCTTTTGTGTGTGTGTCTGAAAGATGAAACATACAGCCAGTTATTTGCCTTCATCAGATATGAGTACAGGTTCACATTTCCGCAGTTTCCCCATAGTTTATGCTTCTTTGTTTTTGAACGCTTCAGCTGCTCCAGTCGGCATCCAGACAAGGCTCACATGTTGTGCTGGGCTCATAGCTCGCCTCTCTCTCTCTAAAAGCCGCAGGCTTTTCACTCTTGCTTTGGTTTTCCTCTGCAGTTTATTTGTTGAATCTCCCACGAGCTAGATTTTATTGACTACACCCCAGTAGTCTCATTTAGCACGTTTTCTGTCCCCGTGTCTCCTGTAAGCTGGTGGCTAAACTAGACTTGATCAGTTGAGAAAAAATTTAAGATTCAGCTTCCGTTTTGTGGCACAGGGTCTCCACGGGCGATGGTGGCGTGCTTCGTGCTGAGCGGTTTTTGCCGCTCCCCTGCCGGTCGTGGCAGCCGTGACTTCACTGGGGGCTTGTCTGTATTTCCTGTCAGTTTAGAGGTACTCCATTTGGTCTTTCCAGTCCAGGTCAGCTAAATGCCCTCCTGAATGTCCTGAAATGCCCCAGCTAGCTTCTCTATAATAGAGCAGCTACACGGGGGATTTTCTCAAAAGAAATATTATCTGAATAGTATCCAGAGAAGTCCCTAGGGAAAAGGGGAAGACACAAAAGCTATCAAAATGCCTCATTGGTAAGACTCCCTTTAAAAGTCTAGCCTTATGGTAGGTTACCTGGCAGTTTTGACGAATTAACAGGACACGTGGTCATGGAGTTGGCTAATTTGGAAAAATAAAAGTCATAGAAAAGATTTCTAAGTTTACTATTTGGTTCCTAAGCTGCGTCTCAGATTTTGGGAGCCAAGGTTAGGAGAAAATTCTTTGTCACAAAAAGCTCCCGTTCTGAGTTTCACAGGGTGAGAGAGGCAGGGAGCTCCGCCAGCCTGCCCTTAGAGCCTGTCGCGGACTCAGCTGGAATCGTATAGATGGGTTGATGTGGTGTAGGTTGTGTTCAAGCTTCTCCCATGGACAGAGGAGCCTCACGGGCTGCAGTCACGGGGTCACAAAGAATCTGACGCAGCTGAGCACACACGGGGCGTGTTCAGGCTGGCCTTCTGGAGTTTTAATGTTGTCTAGAAATTCACGTCTCAGAGATTCAGGCTTTCAGGGAGAAACAGTTTGCCGCTGGGCAGCCTCACGGAGGACCTCCCGTCTCAGGTGGCTCCTCCCGGCCGCGCGAGACGAGGCGCCGTGGTGCTGTCTGCGCTGCCCCATCCCCGTGGCAGTCAGCCAGCAGCCAGGGGGAAAACGACCCCTCTCCTCGATTGTCCTCAGGAGCCAATGAAGTGCTTCTGGTGGTCGGGGGCTTCGGAAGCCAGCAGTCTCCCATCGATGTGGTGGAGAAGTACGACCCCAAGACGCAGGAGTGGAGCTTTTTGCCAGTAAGTTGTGGTGGAGCCAGGCCCGGGGAAAGAGCTTAAATGTTCTCAGTCCCTGGCTCCGGGCGGTAGCTAACCGAGCCCTCAGAGTGGAAAGGCCTGGCCACAGCAGCAGTGTTCCTGACAGCAGTCAGTTACAGTAGTTGGTTGTTGACTAACTCAGCTTCAGGAGTGCTCACGGCCCTGTGTGCAGTTACACTCAGCTGGCCGCCACCGTCCCCATGCCCTCCCGGCCGCCCGAGCGGTTCGCAGGGTGCCCGCTCCTGCCCTGTTAGCCTGAGCACGGTGCTCAGCTGTGCTGGACTGAGCTGGTGTCCGTGGGACCCGGGCTCTGTGTCTCCTTCGGGGTTTCTGCTGCAGTGCAGTAACTGTGGAAACTGGGGATCTTTGGGTCATTTCTCACGGCCTTTCAGGTCGTTGGGTCCTCGCCCTTAGGGGGCAGTGCCCTGGTCTCTTCCTGCTTCACGGAAGGATGTTGGTCTTTAGCGCAGTGCTTATGGAAAGGGAAGGACGGTAGATCCTCCGGAATCCTTAGACGTACAGAAGGCGCCCATCGGTAAGAGCACCACTGAGCAAGAGGCTTCTGTCCAGTGGGCAGGAAGCAGATAAACCTCTGCTCAGAGGGCTTCACGGCCGCAGGTGAAGCAACAAGGTGCGGAGGGAAACCCAGGAAGGACCACAAAGGTGAGGCCTGAGACTTGCCTGGCTAAAGTGGCAAAGGCGCCTCTTCTCCCCTGACTCCCAGAGCATTACTCGGAAGAGACGCTATGTGGCCTCGGTGTCCCTTCATGACCGGATCTACGTGATCGGCGGTTATGACGGCCGCTCCCGCCTCAGCTCCGTGGAGTGTTTGGACTACACGGCAGACGAGGATGGGGTCTGGTATTCTGTGGCGCCAATGAATGTCCGGCGCGGCCTGGCTGGAGCCACCACCCTGGCAGGTAGGCTGGTGCACGGGGCAACGTGTGTATTTCGGGGCGGCTGGATCGGGGCTCACACCTCTCCATGAAACTCGGAGGCAGCTGGCGGGGCCAGTCACGCCTTTCTGCTTTCGGAAGCACCAGGCGTCTCCGTGCTGGCGCTGGAGTTGGTAACTCGGGCCCCAGTGTGCTGGGGGGCAGCTGGCGCTGGTGGCAGTTTCGCAAACTCCCATCTAGGGAATGTTTCTGAAGATTCCATCCTACCCTGTTCTTCTCACGTGTCTTCACTGTGCTGTCCTCTTTAAGAAAGACTTAATTGATTTATCCCTTAAAAAAAACCAAACAGTTGTTTTTGGCTCCAGGCATCTGGAAGAGCTGTGGGAGATTTGTGGAGAAGGAGTCGTTAGAAACCTCCCCCTCTCTCACGGTCTGTGGCTCCTTCGTTCTGGGCAGATATGATCTATGTCTCTGGGGGCTTTGATGGAAGCAGGCGCCACACCAGTATGGAGCGCTATGACCCAAACATTGACCAGTGGAGCATGCTGGGCGACATGCAGACGGCCCGGGAAGGTGCCGGCCTCGTGGTGGCCAGCGGGGTGATCTACTGTCTAGGTGTGCGGGGGCTGGGACGGGGTCGGGGCGGGACGACTAAGGGCAGCTGCCTGGGCGCGGGATCCCTTTCACCGGAATGGGTTCATAGACTTCCTCCCCCTAAAACCCTGGTCTGTCCCAATATAGCTTTCACTCACTGGGATTCTCCTTTTCGGGAGAGCAGAAGACTGGGTGCTCTCAGATTTCTCTCTGGAGCCCTTGAGGGAGAGCTGGGACTAAGAGCATCAGTCGGAGCCCTTGAGGAAGGCAGGCCGGGAGTGGGCGTCCACACTGACCATTCTTTCTTGAATGGTTGCCGCTCTGTCTTTCAGGAGGATATGACGGCCTGAATATCTTAAACTCAGTTGAGAAGTATGACCCCCATACAGGACACTGGACTAACGTCACACCGATGGCCACCAAGCGCTCTGGTAAGACCAGGCAGGCCCCGGGGGCGGGAGGCGGAGCTGTCAGGCGTTGCCTGGGCAGTGGGGCTGCAGGCCTGTCCTCACTGGGGACCTGGGAAATGTGGGTCAGGGTCGTTCTCCTCAGCGCCTGTGCTCCTTAAATCCAGCAGCATTAGGGCAGACCAGACTCTCCCTGGGTCAGTGTGGGAGCAAAGCCTCCTTGCCTTGTCATTTTGCGCCTGAGTCCCCCCGCATCCTGGCCTCCAGCCCAGCTCTGTGCAGTGGCGCCGGCTGCCTGAGGGAGAGTGCACGTGCAAGAGTCGTGGGTGGGGGGTGGGGGGGGACACTCTTCCTGAGCTCTCAGGCTGGCGTAGAGGAAGAGGAACAGAGAGCCCTGCCTCCGCGTACCAGATGCTCCAGACCCATCACAACCCCTCTCCTCTCTTTCCCTCGTTTTCCACTCCCTTCTCTCATGATGAGGGTTGGGCTCCGAGTTAATGAAAGCGAGACGACAGCCAGGCGGAGGGTTGCAGGTGGGCGGCCTGTGCTGGACTAGACCCTCCAGGCTGTCTGGCCCTGGCCCATCCCTCGGCCACTCGGGCTCACCCGGCGTCTGTCAGTGTTTTGCTTCTAGAGTTCAGATCCTCAGCTCAGCAGACGTCATCTGCTGTGCCCTTTCCTCCCCAGGCGCAGGGGTAGCCCTGCTGAATGACCATATTTATGTGGTGGGGGGATTCGATGGTACAGCCCACCTTTCTTCTGTGGAAGCCTACAACATTCGCACCGACTCCTGGACAACGGTCACGAGCATGACCACCCCGCGGTGCTACGTCGGGGCCACGGTGCTTCGGGGCAGACTTTATGCAATTGCAGGGTGAGGGGTAAATCTGGGATCCAGGGCCGTGTGATCTGATCCACGTGTGTGGATGACAGGTGGAGACAGGGTTTGTTTCCGCAGAGAGGGCCCCATGGCAACCGTAATGTGGGGCCACATGGGGAGCGGGGGCGTGGGCAGGGCCGTGGGGGGCGGGGCCCTGTGGGGAGG
>SJYQ01001666.1:7411-26284 GCA_006410935.1 Redunca redunca
CTGTAACTCATTGTTTTTTTCCATTTTGTGTTATTGTTGCCTACAACTGTGTTACTACTGTAATGGATTATCACAATCTTTCATGATAGCTCAGTTGGTAAAGAATCTGTCTGCAATGCAGGACACCTCAGTTTATTTCCTGGGTTGAGAAGATCCACTGGAGAAGGGACAGTCTACCCACTCCAGTATTCTTGGGTTTTGCTTGTGGCTCAGCTGGTAAAGAATCCACCTGTAATGTGTGAGACATGGGTTCCATCCCTGGGCTGGGAAGATCCCCTGGAGAAGGGAACGACTACCCACTCCAGTATTCAGACCTGGAGAATTCCATGAACTGTATAGTATATGGTGTCACAAAGAGTTGGACACAACTGAGTGACTTTCACTTTCACACTTTAGTGGCTTAAAACAATATGTTTATTATCTTTTAATTCTGGAAGTCAGAATACCAAAATGTATCCTTTATGTGACCAAAATCAAGAGATCAGTAGAGCTCTATTCCTTCAGGAAGCACTAGGGGAAATTCTATTTATTTCCCAATTACTGCCTGCATTTCTGGCCTCCTGGCCACTTCACTCAAACTGACCTGTTTATATCATCATATTTTTTCTCTGCTTTTGACCCTCCTGCCTTCCTTTAATAAATATTTTTGTAATAATGTTATGCCCACCTACATAGTTCAGAAAAATTTTATTTACTTTATCTTCCTATGTTAGTGACTTTAGTATCACTTAAAGATTGTCAGCACCAGAAAATAATAACTCAGAGCTCTTTCCTACTCTTTATGTCCTTCCTTCTTTATGTAACCTATACTGCAATGCCCATTTTTCTTTCTAAATGGCAATAATCATAGTCTGCTTTGACAATCATATTCATAACAATAAATAGGCTTCTCTCCATATCAATTGCATTAATCTAAATTTGAGGTTATTAATATTCTCTTTTATTAAGGATGAGAGAATTAATATAGAATAACTAAATTCTAAGACCTAGAGTCACTATTTACAAAGACCCAGATATTGTGCAGTCTATATATGGATAATTATGAGAAATTAACACAGAGCTTGAGGAAGAGGTCAACTCAAAGAAGCTATGGTTTCCCTTCAGTGATTACACTTATCAGCTACCAATATTTCCCCAAGGCTATGTTACTGTCTAGTTGGAAAATTCTCAACTGATTCATAATCACATTAATTTTATAGTGAAGCTGCATGTCACCATATCCAATTATTCATTCCTTGATAAACAACGTTGACAATGAGATACAGATGCTAGTTCAGTACATAACCCTGGGCTGGATTCTCATTTATGACTGAGTCAATACAATCAAATTCCTAATAGTTACTTGAGTTAATGTTGCAAAGTAGATTTAATCAAGAATCAACTCAGGTATCCATGATACTAGAAGAAAGATGACAAAATCAGCTATTTGTCCTTCTAGTATTTTTCAGCAGACTTTGGAAATATATGGTCATTATCTTTTCAGATATTGGCTAATTGCATTCCCTCACCTCACATTCTTGGCTTTCATGTAAGCAAGAATTAATCTTTCACTGACTTCTGCAAATCTCTAGTCTCCTCTCCTTTCTCCCATCTTACATGTTCTACTTTAAAAAAAAAAAAAATATATATATATATACACACACACATATATATAAATATTTTTGCTAAAATATAGTTGAGTTACAAGACTGTATTAACTTCTGCTTCACAGCAGTGATTCAATTATGCATAGGAAGAGGAAGAGAAGTCAGTCAGTCGTGTCCAACTCTTTGCGACCCCATGGACTGTAGCCTATCAGACTTCTATGTCCATGGGATTTTCCAGGCAAGAGTACTGGAGTGGGTTGTCATTTCCTTCCCCAGGGGATCTTCCTGACCCAGGGATCAATCCCAGGTCTCCTGAATTGGAGAAAGATGATTTACCATCTGAGCACCAGGGAAGAACAATTATGCATATATATTCATATATAATTTTCATATTGTTTTCTATTATGGTTTATCACAGGATATTGAATATAGTTCCCTGAGATACCAAAGGAATATTTCATGCAAAGATGGGCTTGATAAAGGAGAGAAATGGTAAGGACCTAACAGAAGCAGAAGATATGAAAAAGAGGTGGCAGAATACACAGAAGAACTGTACAAAAAAACAGCTTCACGACCCAGATAATCATGATGGTGTGATCACTCACCCAGAGCCAGACATCCTGGAATGTGAAGTCAAGTGGGCCTTAGAAAGCATCACTATGTCTCTTTAACTGTCTCGCATACGGGGTTATCATTACCATCTTTCTAAATTCCATATATATGTGTTAGTATACTGTATTGGTGTTTTTCTTTCTGGCTTACTTCACTCTGTATAATCGGCTCCAGTTTCATCCATCTTATTAGAACGGATTCAAATGTATTCTTTTTAATGGCTGAGTAATACTCCACTGTGTATATGTACCACGGCTTTCTTATCCATTCGTCTGCTGATGGATATTTAGATTGCTTCCATGTCCTGGCTATTATAAACAGTGCTGTGATGAACATTGGGGTCCACGTGTCTCTTTCAATTCTGGTTTCCTCAGTGTGTATGCCCAGCAGTGGAAGACTCTGTGGGAGAGAGAGAGGGGGGGATGATTTAGGAGAATGACATTGAAACATATATACTATCATGTAAGAAATGAATCGCCAGTCTAGGTTCAATACAGGATACAGGATGCTTGGGGCTGGCGAACTGGGATGACCCAGAGAGATATGGGGAGAGAGGTGGGAGGGGGGTTCAGGATTGGAAACTCATGTACACCCATGGCGGATTCATGTCAATGTATGGCAAAACCAATACAGTATTGTAAAGTAAAATAAAAATTAAAAATAAATAAATAAATTTAAAAAAAGAAAATAAAAAAGGGAAAAAAGAAGGCTAAAAATAAATAAATAAAAAGAAAGCATCACTATGTACAAAGCTAGCGGAGGTTATGGATTTCAAGTGGAGCTATTTCAAATGCTGGAAGATGATGTTGTGAAAATGCTACAATCAATATGCCAGAAAATTTGGAAAAGTCAACAGTGGCCACATGACTGGAAAAGGTCAGTTTTCATTCCAATCCCAAAAAAGGCAATGCCAAAGACTGCTCAAACTACTGCAAAATTGCACTCATCTCACACGCTAGTAAAGTAATGCTCAAAATTCTCCAAGCCAGGCTTCAGCAATATTTGAACTGTGAACTTCCAAATGTTCAAGCTGGCTTTAGAAAAGGCAGAGCAACCAGAGATCAAATTGCCAACATCTGCTGCATCATCAATAAAGCAAGAGAGTTCCAGAAAAAAAAAAAAAAAACCATCTATTTCTGTTTTATTGCCTATGTCAAAGCCTTTGACTGTGTGGATTACAAGAAACTGTGGAAAATTCTGAATGATATGGGAATACCAGACCACCCGACCTGCCTCTTGAGAAACCTATATGCAGGTCAGGAGGCAACAGTTTCAAATGGACATGGAAAAACAGATTGGTTCCAAATAGGAAAAGGAGTACATCAAGGCTGTATATTGTCATTCTGCTTATTTAACTTATATGCAGAGTACATCATGAGAAACTGTGGGCTCAAGAAACTCTTGGAAGAAGCACAAGCTGGAATCAAGACTGATGGGAGAAATATCAAGAACCTCGGATATGCAGATGACACCACCCTTATGGCAGAAAGTGAAGAGGAACTTAAAAGCCTCTTGATGAAAGTAAAAGAGGAGAGTGAAAAAAACTGGCTTAAAACTCAACATTCAGAAAACTGAGATCATGGCATCTGGTCCCATCACTTCATGGCAAATAGATGGGGAAACACTGGAAATAGTGTCACACTTTATTTTTGGGGCTCCAAAATCACTGCAAATGGTGATTGCAGCCATGAAATTAAAAGACACTTACTCCTTGAAATGAAAGTTATGACCAACCTAGAAAGCATATTCAAAATCAGAGACATTACTTTGCCAACAAAGGTTCGTCTAGTCAAGGCTCTGGTCTTTTCAGTAGTCATGTATGGATGTGAGAGTTGGACTGTGAAGAAAGGTGAGCACCTAAGAATTGATGCTTTTGAACTGTGGTGTTGGAGAAGACTCTTGAGAGCCCCTTGGACTGCAAGGAGATCCAACCAGTCCATTCTAAAGGAGATCAGTCCTGGGTATTCTTAGGAAGGAATGATGCTAAAGCTGAAACTCCAGTTCTTTGGCCACCTCGTGCGAAGTGTTGACTCATTGGAAAAGACCGTGATGCTGGGAGGTATTGGGGGCAGGAGAAGAAGGGGATGACTGAGATTTAAATGGCTGGATGGCATCACTGACTCGATGGACGTGAATCTAGGTGAACTCCAGGAGCTGCTGATGGACAGGGAGGCCTGGAGTGCTGCAATTCATGGGGTCACAAACCATCAGACACGACTGAGTGATTGAACTGAACTGACTATACATTAGGATGTTCTAAAAACCAAGTTATATACTTGGTTTTGGTTTGCATCTACTAACTTTGAACCTCAACTTCATCTCTCCACACTTCCATTATATATTATAATTTTGCTGTTACTGACATTTGCTTTACCTAGAGTTAGGGTCTACATCCCCCTCAATTAAATCTGAGGTGGACCTTATTGAATACTTCAGTCAATTCCGTTCAGTTGCTCAGTCATGTCCAAACCTTTGTGACCCCATAGACTGTAGCATGCCAGGACTGGTGTCGAACACTGATTCCCAGAGTTCACTCAGATTGATGTCCATTGAGTTGGTGATGCCGTCCAATCATCTCAGACGCTGTCATCCCCTTCTCTTCCTACCTTCAATCTTTCCAACCATCAGGTTTTTTGAAATGAGTCAGATTTTCGAATCAGGTGGCCAAAGTATTGGAGTTTCAGCTTCAGCATCAGTCCTTCCAATGAATATTCAGGACTGATTTTTGGATGGACTGGTTGGATTTCCTTGCAGTCCAAGGGACTCTCAAGAATCTACTCCAACACCATAGTTCAAAAGCACCAATTCTTTGGTGCTCAAATTTACAGTCCAGCTTGCACATCTATACATGACTACTGGCAAAACTATAGCTTTTACCAGACAGACTTTTGTGGGCAATCTCTCTACTTTCTAACATTCTGTCTAGGTTGGTCATAATTTTTCTTCCAAGGAGCAAGTGTCTTTTATTTTCATGGCTGCAGTCACCATCTACAGTGATTTAAAACAGCCCCCCCCAACCCTGAAAAAAAGTCTGTCACTGTTTCCATTGTTTCCCCATCCATTTGGCATGAAGTGATGAGACCAGATGCCATGATTTTTGTTTTCTGATTGTTGAGTTTTATGCCAACTTTTTGACTCCCATCTTTCACTTTCATCAAGAGTCTTTTTAGTTCCTCTTCACTTTCGTCCGTAAGGGTGGTAACATCTTCATATTCAAGGTTATTGATATTTCTCCCAGCAATCTTGATCCCAGCTTGTGCTTCATCTAGCCCAGTCTTTCTCATGATATATTCTGCATATAATTTTAATAAGCAGGATGACAATATACAGCCTTGATATACTCCATTCCCAATTTGGAACCAGTCCGTTGTTCCATGTCCAGTTCTAACTGTTGCTTCCTGAACTGCATACAGATTTCTCAGGAGGCAGGTCAGGTGGTCTGATATTCCTATTTCTTTAAGAAATTTCCACAGTTTGTTGCGATCCACACAGTCAAAGGTTTTGTGTATTCTCTAAAGCAAAAGAAGATGTTTTTCTGGAACTCTCTTACCTTTTCAATGATGCATGGATGTTGGAAATTTTCTCTCTGGTTCCTCTGTCTTTTCTAAATCCAGCTTGAACATCTGCAAGTTCATGTTTCAGGTACTGTTGAAGCCTGGCTTGGAGAATTGTGTGCATTACTTTGCTAGCATGTGATATGAGAGCAATTATGTGGCAGTTTGAAAATTTTTTGATCATTGCCTTTCTTTGGGATTGGAATGAAAACTGACCTTTTCCAGTCCTGTGGCATCTGTTGAGATTTTCAAATTTTTGGCATTTGGGTGCAGGACTTTAACAGCATCATCTTTTCGGATCTGAAATAGCTCAACTGGAATTCCATCACCTCCACTAGCTTTGTTCATAGAGATGCTTCCTAGGGCCCACTTGACTTTGCATTCCAGGAGATCTGGCTCTAGGTGAGTGATCACACCATTGTGATTATCTGGATCGTGAATATTTATTTTTTTTTATTTATTTTAATTTTAGGCTAATTCTTTTACAATATTGTAGTGGTTTTTGCCATACATTGACATGAGTCAACCCTGGGTGTAAATGTTACCCATCCTGACCCTCTTTTTGTAGAATTCCTAAGTGTACTCTTGCCATTTCTTCTTAATATCTTCCACTTCTGTTAGGTCCATATCATTTCTGTTCTTCATTGAGCCCATCTTTGCATGAAATATTCCCTTGGTGTCTCTAATTTTCTTGAAAAGATCTCTCGTCTTTCCCATTCTATTGTTTCCTTCTATTTCTCTGCACNCTAATTATCTTGAAAAGATCTCTCGTCTTTCCCATTCTATTGTTTCCTTCTATTTCTCTGCACTGATCACTGAGGAAGGCTTACTTATCTTTCCTTGCTATTCTTTGGAACTCTGCATTCAAATGGGTATATATTTTATTTTCTCCTTTGCCTTTAGTTTCTCTTCTTTTCACAGTTATTTGTAAGTTCTCCTCAGACAACCATTTTACCTTTTTGCATTTCTTTTTCTTAGGAATGGTGTTGATACCTGCCTCCTGTACAATGTTAGGAACTTCTGTCCATAGTTAATCAGACATACTGTCTATCAGATCTAATTCCTTGAATCTATTAGTAACTTTCATTGTATAATCATATACATTTCATTTAGGCATTTCATTTAGGTCATGCCTGAATGGTCGAGTGGTTTTCCCTATATTTCCTCAATTTACGTCTGAATTTGGTCATAAGGAGTTCACGATCTGAGTCACAATCAGCTCCCAGTCTTATTTTTGCTGACTGTATAGAGCTTTTCCTCCTTTGGCTGCAAATAATATAATCAATATGAGTTTAGTATTGACCATCTAGTGATGTCCATGTGCAGAGCCTTCCCTTGTGTTGTTGAAAGAGCGTGTTTTCTATGACCAGTGTGTTCTCTTGGCAACACTCTATTAGCCTTTGCCCTGCTTCATTCTGTACTGCAAGGACAAATTTGCTTGTTACTCTGGTGTTTCTTATCTTCCTACTTTTGCATTCCAGTCCCCTATAATGAAAATATATCTTTTTTGGGTGTTAGTTTTAGAAGGTCTAGTAGGAATTCATTGAACCATTCAACTTCAGCTTCTTCAGTATTACTGGCCAGGGCATAGACTTGGACTACTGTAATATTGAATGGTTTGCTTTGAAAGTAAACAAAAATAATTCTGTCATTTTTGAGATTGCATTGAAGCACTGAATTTGGATTCTTTTGTTGAGTATAATGGCTACTCCATTTATTCTAAGGGATTCTTGCCCAGAGTAGTAGATATAATGGTCATCTCAGTTAAATTCACCTATTCTAGTCCATTTTAGTACATTGATTCCTAAAATTCTCATGCCATCTCTTGCCATCTCCTGTTTGACCACTTCCAATTTTCCTTGATTCATGGACATGACATTCCAGGTTCCTATGCAATATTGTTCTTTACAGCATCAGACTTTACTTCCATCACCAGTGATGCCCACAACTGAGTGTTGTTGTTGCTTTGTCTGTGTCTCTTCATTCTTTCAGCAATTATTTCTCCAATGATCTCCAGTAGCATATTGGGTACCTACTGACCTGGGGAGTTCATCTATCAGTGTCCTATCTTTTTGGCTCTTCATACTGTTCATGGGGTTCTCAAGGCAAGAATACTGAAGTGGTTTGTCTTTCCCATCTCTAGTGGACCACGTTTTCTCAGAATTCTCCACCATTACCTGTCTGTCTTGGGTGGCCCTACATGGCATGGCTCATAGTTTCACTGAGTTAGACAAGGCTGTGGTCCATGTAATCAGATTAGTTAGTGTTCTTTGATTATGAATTTCAGTCTGTCTGCCCTCTGATGGAGAAGGTAAGAGGCTTATGGAAGCTTCCTGATGGGAGAGAATTACTGAGGGGAAACTGGGTCTTGTTCTGATGGGCAGGGCCATGTTCAGTAAATCTTTAATCCAATTTTCTGTTGATTAGTAGAGCTGTGTTCCCTCCCTGTTATTTACCTGGGGTCCAACTATGGTGGGGATAATGAAGATAACGGTCACCTCCTTCAAAAGGTATCATGCATGTACTGATACACCCAGTGCTTCCAAACCTGCAGCAGGCTACCACTGAGTCAGTCTCTTGTGGGGTCACTGATCCTTTCCTCTGGGTTCTGGTGCATGCAAGTTTCTGTTTGTGCCCTCCAAGATTCTGTTTCCCCTGTAGTGTGTAAATTCTTGCAGCTCTAAGGTGGGTTTAATGCCAACCTCATCCAAGCGGGTTTATGCCATACCCAGGCCTGATGTACCCAAAGCCCCTGCCCCTGCAGCAATCCACTGATGACCCAAAACTCTTCAGGAGACACTCAAACAGTTCTTTCTCAGTCTCTGTGGGGTCTCAGGGTTCTGGTGCAATGTTTGTTTGAACCCTCTGAGCACCTCTGAGAAGTATGGGTTTTTGTTCTAAAGGTGATTGTGCCCCTACTGGAGAGAGGAGTTACTTCACGTCCAAGGTCAGGAGGTGCAGCCATGAGGAGATACCACTTGTCCAATGTAAGGAGCAGTGGCTGCATTTTCCTGGAGCAGCCATGAAGATATACCCCACGTCTAAGGTAAGAAACCCCCATAAGATCGTAGGTGTTGCTAGAGGGCATCAGAGGGCAGACACACTGAAAGCATAATCACAGAAAACAAATCAATCTGATCACACTGACGACAGCCTTGTCTTAATGAAACTAACCCATGCCATGAGAAGCAACCCAAGATGGGAGAGTCATGGTGGAGAGTTCTGACAGAATGTGGTCCACTGGAGAATGGAACGGCAAACAACTTCAGTATTCTTGCCTTGAGAAACCCATGAACAGTATGAAAATGAAAAATGAAAGGATACTGAAAGGGTAACTAACTGGGTCAGTAGGTGCCCAATATGCTACTGGAGATAAGTGGAGAAATAACTCCAGAAAGAATGAAGGGATGGAGCCAAAGCGAAAACAACACCCAGTTGTGGTTGTGACTGGTGATAGAAGCAGTGTCTGATGCTATAGGAGCAATATTGCATAGGAACCTAGAATATCAGGTCCATAAACCAAAGAAAATTGAAAGTGGTCAAACAGGAGTTGGCAAGAGTGAACATCGACATTCTAGGAATCAGCAAACTAAAATGGACTGGAATAGGTGAATTTAACTCAGATGACCATTACATCTGGGGGCAGGAATCCCATAGAAGAATTAGAGTGCCAACATGATCAACAAAAGAGTCCAAAATGCAATACTTGGATGCAATTTCAAAAATGACAGAATGATCTCTATTCATTTCCAAGACAAACCATTCGGTATCATGGGAATCCAACCCTAAGGCCCACCCGGTAACGCAGAAGAAGCTGAAGTTGAACGGTTCTATGAAGACCTACAAGACTTTTTAGAACTAACACCCCAAAAAGATGTCCTTTTCATTATAGGGGACTGGAATGCAAAAGTAGGAAGTCAAGAAACACCTGGAGTAACAGGCAAATATGCCCTTGGAATACAGAATGAAGCAGGGCAAAGGCTAAAAGAGTTTTGCCAGGAGAACACATTGGTCATAACAAACACTCTCTTCCAAGAAAACAAAAGAAGACTCTACACATGGACATCACCAGATGGTCAACAACGAAATCAGACTGATTTTTTGCAGCCAAAGATGGAGAAGTTCTATACAGTCAACAAAAACAAGACCGGGAGCTGACTGTGGCTCAGATCATGAATTCCTTATTGCCAAATTCAGACTTAAATTGAAGAAAGTGTGGAAAACAACTAGACCATTCAGGTATGACCTAAATGAAATCCCTTATGATTATACAGTGAAAGTGAGTAATATATTTAAGGGACTAGATCTGATAGAGTGCCTGGTGGACTATGGACTGAGGTTCCTGACATTGTACAGGAGACAGGGATCAAGACCATTCCCATGGAAAAGAAACACAACAAAGTAAAATGGCAGACTGGAGAGGCCTTACAAAAAGCTGTGAAAAGAAGAGAAGGGAAAATCAAAGGAGAAAAGGAAAGCTATAAGCATCTGAATGCAGAGTTCCAAAGAATAGCAAGAAGATATAAGAAAGCCTTCTTCAGTGATCAATGTAAAGAAATAGGGGAAAACAACAGAATGGGAAAGACTAGAGATCTCTTCAAGAAAATTAGAGATACCAAGGGAACATTTCATGCAAAGATGGGCTCGATAAAGGACAGAAATTGTATGGACCTAACAGAAGCAGAAGACATTAAGAAGTGGCAATAATACACAGAAAAAGTGTACAAAAAAGATCTTCATGACCAAGATAATCACGATGCTGTGATCACTCATCTAGAGCCAGACATGCTGGAATGTGAAGTCCAGTGGGCTTTTGAAAGCATTACTATGAACAAAGCTAGGGGAGGTGATGGAATTCCAGTTGAGCTATTTCAAATGCTGGAAGATGATGCTGTGAAAGTGCCACACTCAATATGCCAGCAAATTTGGAAAACTCAGCAGTGGCCAACAGGACTGGAAAAGGTCAGTTTTCATTCCAATCCCAAAAAAGGCAATGCCAAACAATTCTCAAACTACCGCACAATTGCACTCATCTCACATGCTAGTAAAGTAATGCTCAAAATTTTCCAAGCCAGGCTTCAGCAATACGTGAACCGTAAACTTCCAGATGTTCAAGCTGGCTTTTGAAAAGGCAGAGGAACCAGAGAGCCAATTGACAACATCCGCTGGATCATGGAAAAAGCAAGAGAGTTCAGAAAGACATCTATTTCTGCTTTATTGCCTATGCCAAAGCCTTTGACTGTGTGGATCACAATAAACTGTGGAAAATTCTGAAGCAGATGGGAATACCAGACCACCTGACCTGCTTCTTGAGAAACCTATATGCAGGTCAGGAAACAACAGTTAGAACTGGACATGGAACAACAGACTGGTTCCAAATAGGAAAAGGAGTATGTCAAGGCTGTATGTTGTCACCCTGCTTATTTAACTTCTATGCAGAGTACATCATGAGAAACCCTGGACTGGAAGAAGCACAAGCTGGAATCAAGCTTGCTGGGAGAAATATCAATAACCTCAGATATGCAGATGACACCACCACTATGGCAGAACGTGAATAGGAACTAAAACGCCTCTTGATGAAAGTGAAAGTAGAGAGTGAAAACGTTGGCTTAAAGTTCAACATTCAGAAAACGAAGATCATGACATCTGGTCCCATCACTTCATGGGAAATAGATGGGGACACAGCAGAAACAATGTTAGACTTTATTTTTTGAGGCTTCAGAATCACTGCAGATGGTGACTGTAACGTGAAATTAAAAGACACTTACTCCTTGAAATAAAAGTTATGACCAACCTAGATAGTATATTGAAAAGCAGAGGTATTACTTTGCCAACAAAGGTCTATCTAGTCAAGGCTATGTTTATTTCCAGTAGTAATGTATGGATGTGAGAATTGTACTGTGAAGAAAGCTGAGAGCCAAAGCATTGATGCTTTTGAACTGTGGTGTTGGAGAAGACTCTTGGGAGTCCCTTGGACTGCAAGGAGATCCAACAAGTCCATCCTAAAGGAGATCAGTCCTGGGTGTTCATTGGAAGGACTGATGCTGAAGCTGAAACTCCATTTCTTTGGCCACCTCATGCGAAGTGTTGACTCATTGGAAAAGACCCTGATGCTGGGAGGGATTGGGAGCAGGAGGAGGAGGGGAAGACAGAAGATGAGATGGCTGGATGCCATCACCGACTTGATGGACATGAGTTTGAGGGAACTCCGGGAGTTGGTGATGGACAAGGAGGCCTGGCATGCTGTTATTCTTGGGGTTGCAAAGAGTCGGACAAGACTGAGTGACTGAACTGAACTGAACCATCTTGCTGGGGCTTCTCCTTTGCCCAGAAGTGGGGTATCTCCTCAAAGTCACTCCAGTTCTACACAGCCATTGCTCCAGCACCTACCATCTTTCTGGGCTTCTCTGCCCTTGGGCCTGGGGTATCTCCTCACGGTTTCTCCAGTGCTGTGCAGCCACTGCTCCAGTACCTGGATTGCTTAGACCCTTGGAATATGGCAAACAGACTACTCTGTGTCTTTTGAGGGCAAGTCATAAAAAGTACCTGGCTTCTACCTTCCTCCCTCAAAGGACATTTACCCTGGGAACCCAATCACCATTCTGTGAGGAAGGCAACTTGGAGAGTCCACATGAATAGGCCCAAGTGGTGAAACCAGGTCCTTCCCACTGTCAGCCAGCATCTTTCTTCAGACATGTGAATTAGCAAACCTGGAATCTTCCCTCTCAGGCCCCAGATAACATGAAGCAGTGGTAATTCTAGACATTATGGAATTTCTGTTTTCTTAGCGTTAATCAGGATCTTGATAGATAATTGCTTTATCCTGAGGTAATTTGCTCACAGTCTTAAGATCAACTTTGCTGCATAACCATAGTAACTAGAATAAGAGATGCTAAGAGAATGAAAGGTTGACTGACTCAAGTGGGTGAATGCCTACTTCCTCTGACTGTGTGTGGGCTCAGTCACTTTAGTCATGTCTGACTCTGTAACCAATAGGCTCCTCTGTACATTGGATTTCCCAGGTAAGATACTGGAGTGGGTTGCCATTTCCTCCTCCAGGGGATCTTTCCAATCTTGGGATCTAATCTGTGTCTCCTGCATTGCAGGTAACTTCTCTACCTCTCTACCTACTAGCCATTGGTGAGGAAGAGTAAATGGGAGGTTCTCTGGGAAGGTCTTATATGTGTTGGTGGGAGTAGGGGCCTGCTATGGGGGAATCAGAGAATCATAAAATTCTCTATTTCCTATATCAAAAAAAAAATTGCCATTACATCACCAAATGCAATTATATCAGGTCTGAGACTGCACTTATTTTTGGCAGAAGGAGACTTTTGCTCAGGACACTGTTTTAATTTCTTAGAATGAGACAAGAGTAGGCAGAACAGGCAACATTCCTTCAGACTCTAAACTAGAACTGAGATATGTGCACCTAGCTTCCAAGGGGTAAAGACAATTCCATTATATTTTAGTTTTCTAACACTTTTCCTTCTAGTTGTTTTTGTTGTTCAGTCTCTCCATCATGTTCAACTCTTTGCAACCCCATGGAGTGCAGCATGCCAAGCTTCCCTGTCCTCCACTACCTCCCAAGTTTGCTCAAACTCATGTCCATTGAGTCGGTGATGATATCCAACCACCTCATCCTCTGTCCAGAGACCAAACCAAAAAGAAAACTCTGTTAGATCTATTCCTGAAACTTACCCTGTGGATAGCCAGTTGGATGGCTCAATCAGAGACTTCATTCAGAATGTCAAGTCTATGTAACAACAAGTATTAAAAATGGAAAATGAGGGGAAATTGTCACAGAAAATTTGAGGCCCATTAATGGAAAATGATGCTGATGTAGGATACGATAGCTGTCTTCAAATAATTCAGAACAAGACAATATTCAGAGCTGTTTTTCTCAGTTGCAGTGCCCATTCAATGGCAGTTCTCAAAGACACCATTGATTTGTTATCCTTTGTGAAGAACTGAATGAATTCAAACTATGAAATTTACCTGACAAGTAGACTTTGATGATTTTGAGCAAAGACATCAATCCATGTCCTGTGATAATCTGCTTGAATATAACAGTGTAGAAATTTTCATTTCAGTTACATTTTTATTATTTTTATAATATTCGTTCTTATTCAGCTTGCAGATAAATCTTCCCTCTGAATTTGAACAGATTTACTGTGACTGGCAGACAACATCTGATGCATGTGTTGCTATGAATCAGAATGACATTCTGTTCAGGCAATTTTCTAGGTATGAAGGGCAACACATTTTCTGGGGAACAAAATTCTAATAGGCAAATGCATTATACTTAAATTGATCCAGTGCCACAAGTATTCAATGGACTTAACACTTGTAGAGGCTTAATCAACACAGACCCTAATTCTTAGGAGGGTCTTAGAGATTTAGGGAACTAGACTGAGTGTATGAATTTAAGGACAATTTATTATCTGGAGGTTTGGGCACAATGATAATGAGAAATTCAGGAAGGAAAACTTAATGCCTCACTTTTGGAATATTGGACATGTTTGATGAAATTGAAAGTCGCTCAATCTTTCAACTCCTTGCAACTCCATTGACTGTACTGTACATAGAATTCTCCAGGCCAGAATCCTGAAGTGGGTAGCCTTTCCCCTCTACAGGGGATCTTCTCAACCCAGGAATTGAACCCAGGTCTCCCGCATTGCAGGTGGATTTTTAACCAGATGAACCACAAGGGAAACCCGGACACGTTTGGTAGTTAATGTAGTAAACTGATAAAGCTAAATGCAGCTACTAAAGATAAATTTTGATACTTATTCCAAAACTCTATAGGAAAATTTGATATAGGTCATACCTGAATGGTTGAATTTTTTTTTCTTTTTCCACTACGTCTTTCAATTTAAGTCTTAATTTGGCAATAAGGAGATCATGATCTGAGCCACAGTCAGCTCCTGGTCTTGTTTTTGTTGACTGTATACAGCTTCTCCATCTTTGGCTGCAAAGAATATAATCAATCTGGTTTCAGTGTTGGCCATCTGGTGATGTCCAGCTGTAGAGACTTCTTTTGTTTTCTTGGAAGAGAGTGTTTGTTATGACCACTGTGTTCTCCTGGCAAAACTCTATTAGTCTTTGCCCTGCTTCATTCCGTATTCCAAGGCCAAAATTGCCTGCTACTCCAGGTGTTTCTTGACTTCCTACTATTGCATTCCAGTCGCCTATAATGAAAAGGACATCTTTTTTGGGTGTTATTTCTAAAAGGTCTTGTAGGTCTTCATAGAACCATTCAACATCAGTTTCTTCAGCATTACTGATAGGAGCATAGACTTGGATTACTGTAATATTGAATGATTTGCCTTGGAGACAAAGATAATTCTGTCATTTTTGAGATTGCATGCACGTACTGCATTTTGGACTCTTTTGTGGACNTCAGCTTCTTCAGCATTACTGATAGGAGCATAGACTTGGATTACTGTAATATTGAATGATTTGCCTTGGAGACAAAGATAATTCTGTCATTTTTGAGATTGCATGCACGTACTGCATTTTGGACTCTTTTGTGGACCATGATGGCTACTCCATTTTTTCTAAGGGATTCATGCCCAAAGTAGTAGAAAAAATGGTCATTGGAGTTAAATTCACCCATTCCAATCCATTTTAGTTCTCTGATTCCTAGACTGTTGACGTTCACTCTTGCCATCTCTTGTTTGACCACTTCCAATTTGCCTTGATTTATGGACATGAAACTCCATGTTCCTATGCAATATTGCTCTTACAGCATCGGACCTTGCTTCTATCACCAGTCATATCCACAACTGGGTATTGTTTTTGCTTTGGCTCCACCCCTTCATTCGTTCTGGAGCTATTTCTCCACTAATCTCCAGTAGCCTATTGGGCACCTACTGATCTGGAGAATTCCTCTTTCAGTATCATTTCATTTTGATTTTTCACATTGTCCATGTGTTTCCTCAAAGCAAGAATATTGAAGTGATTTGACATTCCCTTCTCGGGCCTTGATCTGATAGATAGACTGCCTGATGAACTATGGACTTAGGTTCGTGAACATTGTACAGGAGACAAGGATCAAGACCATCCCCATGGAAAAGAAATGCAAGAAAAGCAAAATGGCTGTCTGGGGAAGACTTACAAATAGCTGTGAAAAGAAGAGAGGTGAAAAGCCAAGGAGAAAAGGAAAGATATAAGCATCTGAATGCAGAGTTCCAAAGAATAGCAAGGAGAGATAACAAAGGCTTCCTCAGTGACCAATGCAAATAAATAGAGGAAAAGAACACAACAGCAAAAACTAGAGATCTCTTCCACAAAATTAGAGATACCAAACAAACATTTCATGCAAAGATACGCTCAATAAAGGACAGAAATGGTATGGACCTAACAGAAGCAGAAGATATTAAGAAGAGATGGCAAGAATACACAGAAGAACTGTACAAGAAAGATCTTCCTGACCAAGATAATCACGATGGTATGATCACTCTCCTAGAGCCAGACATCCTGGAATGTGAAGTTAAGTGGGCATCACTATGCACAAAGCTACTGGAGGTGATGGAATTCCAGATGACCTATTTCAAATGCTGGAAGATGATTTTGTGAAAGTGCTGCACTCAATATGCCAGGAAATATGGAAAACTCAGCAGTGGCCACAGGACTGGAAGAGGTCAGTTTTCATTCCAATCCCAAAGAAAGGCAATGCCAAACGATGCTCAGACTACTGCACAATTGCACTCATCTCATATGCTAGTAAAATAATGCTCAAAATTCTCCAAACCAGGTTTCAGCAGTATGTGAACCGTGAACTATCAGATGAACTATCAAGCTCGTTTTACAAAAAGCAGAGGAACCAGAGATCAAATTGCCAACATCTGCTGGATCATGGAAAAAGCAAGAGAGTTCCAGAAAAACATCTATTTCTGCTTTATTGACTATGCCAAAGCCTTTGACTGTGTGGATCACAATAAACTGTGGAAAATTCTGAGAGAGATCGGAATACTAGACCACCTGACCTGCCTCTTGAGAAACCTGTATGCAGGTCAGGAAGCAACAGTTAGAACTGGACATGGAACAACAAATTGGCTCCAAATAGGACAAGGAGTACGTCAAGGCTATATATTGTCACCCTGATTATTTAACTTATATGCGGAGTTCATCATGAGAAATGTTGGGTTGGAAGAAGCACAAGCTGGAATCAAGCTTGCCGGGAAAAATATCAATAACCTCAGATATGTAGATTACACCACCCCTATGCCAGATAGTGAAGAGAAACAACAAAACCTCTTGATGTACTTGAAAGTGGAGAGTAAAAAAGTTGGCTTAAAACTCAACATTCAGAAAATGACAATCTTGGCATCTGGTCCCGTCACGTCATGGAAATAGATGGGGAAACAGTGGAAACAGTCATACTTTATTTGGGGGGGCTCCAAAATCACTGCAAAATCACAGCCATGAATTAAAATACACTTACTCTTTGGGAGAAAAGTATGGCCAACCTAGATAGCATATTGAAAAGCAGAGACATTACTTTGCCAACAAAGTTCCATCTAGTCAAGGCTATGGTTTTTCCTGTGATCTTGTATGGATGTGAGAGTTGGACTGTGAAGAAAGCTGAGTGATGAAGAATTGATGCTTTGGAACTGTGGTGCTGGAGAAGACTCTTGAGAGTCCCTTG
Source organism: Redunca redunca (assembly GCA_006410935.1). Taxonomy (NCBI): domain Eukaryota; kingdom Metazoa; phylum Chordata; class Mammalia; order Artiodactyla; family Bovidae; genus Redunca; species Redunca redunca. The sequence continues at coordinate 24,814 of SJYQ01001666.1, forward strand.
GACTGCAAAGAGATCCAACCAGGCCATTCTGAAGGACACCAGCCCTGGGATTTCTTTGGAATGAATGATGCTAAAGCTGACACTCCAGTACTTTGGCCACCTCATGAGAAGAGTTGACTCATTGGAAAAGACTCTGATTGTGGGAGGGATTTGGGGGCAGGAGGAGAAGGGGACGACAGAGGATGAGATGGCTGGATGGCATCACCAACTCAATGGACATGAGTTTGAGTGAGCTCCGGGAGTTGGTGATGGACAAGGAGGCCTGGCGTGCTGCGTTTCATGGGGTCACAAAGAGTCTGACACGACTGAGCGACTGAACTGAAGTAATAAGAAAATTAAATTATTTATAATAATAAAATAATTTAATAATATTATTGATTAAAATGTATAATCAAGTAACTATGTAAATCTACACAAATTATTCCTTAAGAAAAACATATATTTTAAATAGTTGGCTGAAAATTCAAACTGATGTATTACACATGGAGACTAATAATAGAAGTAGGAAGAAATAAACATAGCTTTGGGAAAGTAACACACACAGTTAAATGCTTCTATTGATATCTGTTTAAATTTGTAAATAGTAGATAAAATTTCATGAATAATAGTCCAGTTGGGAAAGGAATATCAGAAATCTTATCATGGATATTTTTATATATTTGAGGTTGAAATTCTAATTTTGTAGAATTTTTTTTCCTTAAGAATTTTTTTTTAATGTCTAACTAAACTGTAGCAAGAATATCAATGATTGGATGGAGGTAATCTGGAATAGAATGGATTAGAAGAAGGTTTTAAGGTGTTTATTCTAGTCTAAGATGTGTGAAGCTTTTGTCCATGTTTGAAAAACTTATGTGACCTTCTTTCATGGAATTGTTCAGGGTTGAAAATTATGCTTTATACAAGTCAAAGGAAACTCTGAACAAAGACAATGTGCAAGCCCAACCACTGATAATTTCTTAATGAGATTGTTTATTGAGTAATGAGTAACTGGGAAGGATGAGATACAGTTTGTCTGGGGAAAGGAAGTCATCACACTTTTCTGAGTGGGCAATGGATCTCATGTAGGTGGTTTCTGGAGCTGAGGTTGCTTATAGACACTCAACTTCTAGTTTTGTGAACACACACAACTGATATGCAAAGACTGGGATATCAGATGCTGTTCTTGGGAATCAGAAGATCATTGGTATGCTGTTACTGGACTTTAAAGTTTCCTCTTTTTTGACTTTCTTTAAAGCTCAACAAATGTTATGTCAGATGAAACTATTGTTTTTATGAATTTTACAGTCAAGTAATTGAGCATCACTGTTGCTAATAGAGCAGAATGGGCCACTTGATCAACTGATGAAATAAAGATTGCCTACCAGTCATAAATCAAAGAATTAAAAAATATAAAGATATTATAGTAAAACAACTGGAAATCAAACATCTTAAAACCACTCAGAACTTATATATATAATATATATATATATAT
>SJYQ01001666.1:28179-46527 GCA_006410935.1 Redunca redunca
CACCAGTCCCAAGCATCCTGCATCCTGCATCGGACATTGACTGGCGATTCGTTTCTTACATGATAGTATACATGTTTCAATGCCATTCTCCCATCTCATCCCACCCTCTCCCTCCCTCCCCCAAAGTCCAACAGTTCACTCTATAGATCTGAGTCTCTTTTGTTGTCTCGCATACAGGGTCATCATCCCTATCTTTCTATATTCCATATATATGCATTAGTATACTGTATTGGTGTTTTTCTTTCTGGCTTACTTCACTCTGTATAATCNTTTAATGGCTGAGTAATACTCCATTGTGTATATGTACCACAGCTTTCTTATCCATTCATCTGCTGATGGGCATCTAGGTTGTTTCCATGTTCTGGCTATTATAAACAGTGCTGAGATGAACATTGGGGTACATGTGTCTCTTTCTATTCTGGTTGTTTTTAAACAATGATAGGAGAGAAAAGTCAGTAAGATCATTTAAGAATATGATTTATTCAGAATGAAGCAACATGAGAATGATTCTAAGGGGGCATTCTACTTCAGGAAAGAAAAGTATAAGTTTAGAAAAAGAGGTCTGAAAATGTTCAAATTTTGATAATAGGTAGTAAAGAGATGGAACTACCAGACAACCTGACCTTCCTCATGAGAAAACTATATGCAGCTCAGGAAACAACAGTCAGAACTGAACATGGAACAACAGACTGGTTCCAAATTGGGAAATGAGTATGTCAAGGCTGTATATTGTCACCCTGCTTCATCATGAGAAACGCTGGGCTGGAGGGATCACAAGCTGGAATCAAGACTGCCGGGAGAAATATTAATAACCTCAGCTATGCAGATGACACCACCCTTATGGCAGCAAGTGAAGAAGAACTGAAAAGTCTCTTGATGAAAGTGAAAGAGGAGAGTGACAAAGTTGGCTTAAAGCTCAACATTTAGAAAACTGAGATGATGGCATCCAGTCCCATCACTTCATGTTAAATAGATGAGAAACAGTGGAAACAATGGCTGATTTTATTTTGGGGGGCTCCAAAATCACCACAGATGGTGATTGCAGCCGTGAAATTAAAAGACGCTTGCTCCATTGAAGGAAAGTTATGACCAACCTAGACAGCAAATTAAAAAGCAGAGACATTACTTTGTCAACAAATGTCTGTCTAGCCAAGGCTATGGTTTTTCCAGTGGTCATGTATGGATGTGAGAGTTGTACTATAAAGAAAGCTGAGTGCAGAAGAATTGATGCTTTTGAACTGTGGTGTTGGAGAAGACTCTTGAGAATCTCTTGAACTGCATAGAGATCCAACCAGTCCATCCTAAAGAAATCAGTTCTGGGTGTCCATTGTAGGGATTGATGTTGAAGCTGAAAGTTAAGTATTTTGGCCACCTAATGCAAAGAGATGATTCATTTGAAAGATCCTGATATTGGGAAAGATTGAAGGCAGTAGGAGAAGGGGATGACAGAGGATGACATAGTTGGATGGCATCACCAACTTGATGGACATGACTTTGGTTAATCTCTGAGGGTTGGTGATGGACAGGGAGGCCTGGCATGCTGTCATTCATGGGATTGCAGAGTTTGATGTGACTGAGTGACTGAACTGAACTGAACTGAGTCGAAAAAAAGTCTCAGAAAATAAAGACATTACACTTGTAGATTAGCCATCTCTAGGTACTCAGATAGTAATATGGGTTTTGCACGAAAAATAGCACAGAACAGCAGGGTTAATTCTATTTAAGAGCAAGTGTGGCAATTTTTTAATTCTCTAGGGACTCTTGCCAGGAACAAAAATATAGCAAAACATCAACAAATTTAACAATTATTTCCAAATATACTTTTTTTAAAATTTTTTATTCATCCACATATTTATTCCTATGTATTTAGTTAGTTGTGTAGTATATAATATGGAGAAGGATATGGCAACCCACTCCACTATTTTTGCCTGGAGAATCCCAGGGACAGAGAAACCTTGTGGGCTGCCGTCTATGGGGTCGCACAGAGTTGGACATGACTGAAGTGACTTAGCAGAAGCAGCATAGTATATAATTCATTCATTTGCCTATTTAACTATTTTATTTATTTGCCCTTATTTACAAAATATATCATCAGGATTGTATTAAATGGCTAAGACTAAGTCTCTGAAAGGTAAGAACTTTCATTTAAACACACACACACACGGTGACATTATCATACACAAAATGATTTAAATAATTTGTCAATATCACCTATATCCAGTTTTAATCACACTTCCTATTATATTAAATAAGTTTTAATTACAATAGAAGTCTACATATTAAAATTAAATGATATATACATGTTAAATCTTTTGCATTTTCTAAGAATCCTTCTTCTTTTATATTCCAAAGCCATTGATTTGTTGAAGAATCAGGACACTGATATTGTAAAAGCCCACACTTTATTAATAATAAATAAATCAAAAAGTAAAATATTTTGCTGAAAGATGTAAACTTCTGTTATGCAACATATCTTTGATGGTATGTCACAGAGATTTAAAATATTAAACTTATAACACAGGAGCCATTTAATTTTAATACAGAATATTTTACAAAATAACAATTCTGCACTACTGACCTCTGGGCCATATCAAAGGACACAAAGAAGTTCTCATGTAAAACTAAGCTACTGAGATTCAACTAACTATTTACAACTATTGTCAATACCCAACCAAATAAGAAATAATTGTTGACATTGCCAAAGTTAAAAGAAATACATGAATTAATAAGGGAAATATATTACTACTATTCACAAAGAAAGGGTTGTTAGTTGCTTTACTGTACAAATTCTGTTTAATATTCAACATAAAAGTCAGATTAACAAAAGTATGATGATCAGAAGTTTTCACATAAGAATGCAAGTAGTATTTAGAAGATCTGTAGAATTTTAATTACAGCAATCTAAAATGTCTGCTTCAAGCTAAATATTTATATCAGTTAGGAGTCCTTCAAGAGTTCTGAAAATATTGAACTTTTGCTAGTATAAAGAAGTAGAGATATTTTAAGAAGATGACTTGTGCACATGCTTAGCTTCAGCTATGTCCAAATATTTGTGTCCCCATGAACTGTAACCTGCCATGCTCCTCTGCAATTAGAAAATAATACTGAAATGGTTCACCATGCCCTCCTCCAGGGGATCTTCCTGACCCAGGGGATTGAACCTGCATCTCTTATGTCTCCTGCATTGCAGGCGGGTTCTTTATCACTAGCACCACCTGGAAAGTCCCAATAAAATAGCTTAGTACCTAAATATTTTATGGAACTTAAGTAGAGAAACCGTTTATTTTATCACCTACATCAATATGTAGGTTAACTGTGGGGAGCTGCATTAGGCATTACTGACAAAATGGAAGCATGGCCCCCAACCCCATCTCCTTGTCCTGCAGGCATGGCCCCAGGATGAAGGAGTTAGGCCTTGTGATTCTGACTTGTTCTTTCCGTTCTTAGGTTGAGCTGGCTGGAAAGAATGTTAAGATGCTTGAGAGAAGCATGTGAAAGCACAAAGCCTTCTACAGTTGTGCCCAGAAAATAATCTATAAAGTAACCATTGACATCTGTTCAAGGATCTTTACAAAGAATGTCCCAGGATGAGCATGTAGGCCACAGCTTGAGGCCATGGGAAGGACTGTTATCTAAGACCTGTTTGTGAGGGAAATATTTATGGCAAAAGAAGATCGCTGAGTTTAGGGCTTAGAAATAATTAAGAATAGCTAAGGTGGATGCGACCTGCACACTAAGCACGGCTGAGAGGAGCTACTCCATGTCTGAGGTCAGTTGCAGAAGCCAGGAGGACCCCATGCCCAAAGGGCGGCAACCAAGAGGAGTTAGCACATGTCCAAGATCAGAGGCCACGGCCGAAAATGCCAGGCTGCAACAGCACAGGAATTGCCAAGAGGAGCTACTCCACCTCCGAGGTCAGGGGTGGTGGCAGAGAGGAGCCACCGTGAACCTGAGGCCAGGGCCGGTGGCCAGGAAGACCAACACCACATCCAAGGAGCAGTGGCTGCATGGGTGGAGGAGGGCATAAAGGAGCCATCCTACATTGAAGGTCAGTAAGGATGATGGTGAGGAGATACCCCTCATCCAAAGTAAGAAGCAGAGGCTGCGCTTTGCTGGAGCAGCCGTGAAGAGATACCCCATGCCCAAGGTAAGAGAAACCCAAGTAAGATGGTAGGTGTTGCAAGAGATCATCAGAGGGCAGACACACTGAAACCATTCTCACAGAAAACTAGTCAATCTAATCACACTAGGACCACAGCCTTGCCCAACTCAACCAAACTAAGCCATGCCTGCGGGGCACAACAAGACAGGTGGATCATGGTGGAGAGGTCTGACAGAATATGGTCCACTGGAGAAGGGAATGGCAAGCCACTTCAGTATTCTTGCCTTGAGAACCCCATGAACAGTATGAAAAGGCAAAATGATAGGTTACTGAATGAGGAACTCCCCAGGTCATTAGGTGCCCAACACACCACTGGAGATCAGTGGAGAAATAACTCCAGAAAGAATGAAGGGAATGAGCCAAAGAAAAAAGAATACCCAACTGTGGATGTGACTGGTGATAGAAGCAATGTCCGATGCTGTAAAGAGCCATATGACATAGGAACCTGGAATGTCAGGTCCATGAATCAAGGCAAACTTGAAGTGGTCAAACAAGAGATAGCAAAGGTGAATGTCGACATTCTAGGAATCAGCAAACTAAAATGGACTGGAATGGGTGAATGTAACTGAGATGACCATTATATCTACTACTGCGGGAAGGAATCTCCCAGAACAAATGGAGTAGCCATCATGGTCAACAGAAGAGTCTGAAATGCAGTACTTGGATGCAGTCTCAAAAACGACAGAACGATCTCTGTTCATGTCCAAGGCAAAACATTCATTATCACAGTAATCCAAGTCTATGCCCCAAAGAGTAATGCTGAAGAAGCTGAAGTTGAACGGTTCTATGAAGACCTACAGGACCTTTTAGAAATAACACCCCAAAAAGATGTCCTTTTCATTATAGAGGACTGGAATGCAAAACTAGGAAGTCAAGAAACACCTGCAGTAACAGGAAAATTTGGCCTTGGAATGCGGAATTAAGCAGGGCAAAGACTAATAGATATTTGCCAAGAAAATGCAATGGTCATAGTAAACACCCTCTTCCAACAAACAAGAAAAGACTCTACACATAGACATCACCAGAAGGTCAACACCGAAGTCAGATTGATTATATTCTTTGCAGCCAAAAATGGAGCTCTATACAGTCAACCAAAACAAGACCAGGAGCTGACTGTGGCTCAGATCATGAACTCCTTATTACTAACTTCAGGCTTAAATTGAAGAAAGTAGGGAAAACCGCTAGACCATATAGGTATGACCTAAATCAAATCAGAGGAATAGATTTAAAGGCCTAGACCTGAAACATAGACTGCTTGATGAATAATGGAATGAGGTTCATGACATTGTACAGGAGACAGGGATCAAGACCATCCCCATGGAAAAGAAATGCAAACAAGCAAAACGGCTGTCTTGGGAGGCCTTACAAATAGCTGTGAAAAGAAGAGAAGCAAAAAGCAAAGGAGAAAAGGAAAGCTNTCAAGACCATCCCCATGGAAAAGAAATGAAAACAAGCAAAACAGCTGTCTTGGGAGGCCTTACAAATAGCTGTGAAAAGAAGAGAAGCAAAAAGCAAAGGAGAAAAGGAAAGCTATAAGCATCTGAATGCAGAGTTCCAAAGAATAGCAAGAAGATATAAGAAAGCCTTCCTCAGTGATCAATGCAAAAAAATAGAGGCAAAGAACAGAATGAGAAAGACTAGAGATCTCTTCAAGAAAATTAGAGATACCAAGGGAACATTTCATGCAAAGATGGGCTCGATAAAGGACAGAAATGGTATGGACCTAACAGAAGCAGAAGACATTAAGAAGAGATGGCAATAATACACAAAAAAACTGTACAAAAAATATCTTCACGAACCAGATAACCACGATGGTGTGATCACTCATCTAGAGCCAGACATCCTAGAATGTAAGTCAAGTGGACCTTAGAAAGCATCACTATGAACAAAGCTAGTGGAGGTGATGGCATTCCAGTTGAGCTTTTTCAAATCCCAAAAGATGATGCTGTGAAAGTGCTGTGCTCAATACACCAGCAAATTTTGAAAACTCAGCACCAGCCACAGGTCTGGAAAAGTTCAGTTTTCATTCCAATTCCAAAGAAAGGCAATGCCAAAGAATGCTCAAACTACCACACAGTTACAGTCATCTCACATGCTAGTAAAATAATGCTCAGAATTCTCCAAGCCAGGCTTCAGCAATACGTGAACCTTAAACTTCCAGATGTTCAAACTGGTTTTAGAAAAGGCAGAGGAACCAGAGATCAAATTGCCAACATCTGCTGGATCATGGAAAAAGCAAGAGAATTCCAGAAAAAAAAATATATTTCTGTTTTATTGACTATGCCAAAGCCTTTGACTGTGTGGATCACGATAAACTGTGGAAAATTCTGAGAGAAATGGGAATGCCAGACCACGTGACCTGCTTCTTGAGAAATCTGTATGCACATCAGGAAGCAAGAGTTAGAGCTGGACATGGAACAACAAACTGGTTCCAAAGAGGAAACAGAGTACGTCAAGGCTGTATATACTGACCCTGCTTATTTACCTTATATGCAGAGTACATCATAAGAAATGCTGGACTGGAAGAAAGACAAGCTGGAATCAAGATTGCAGGGAGAAATATCAATAACCTCAGATATGCAGATGACACCACCATTCTGGCAGAATATAGAGGAACTAAAAATTTCTTGATGAAAGTTGAAGAGGAGAGTGAAAAAGTTGGCTTAAAGCTCAACATTCAGAAAATGAAGATCATGGCATCCAGTCCCATCACTTCATGGGAAATAGATGGGGAAACAGTGGAAACAGTGTCAGACTTTATTTTGGGGGTCTCCAAAGTCACTGCAGATGGTGACTGCAACCATTAAATAAAAAGACGCTTACTCCTTGGAAGAAAAGTTATGAGCAACCTAGATAGTATATTCAAATTAGCAACGTTACTTTGCTGATTAAGGTCCGTCTAGTCAAGGCTATGGTATTTCCTGTGGTCATGTATGGATGTGAGAGTTGGACTGTGAAGAAAGCTGAGTGCTGAAGAACTGATGCTTTTGAACTGTGGTGTTGGAGAAAACTCTTGAGAGTCCCTTGGACTGCAAGGAGATCCAACCGGCCCATTCTGAAGGAGATCAGCCCTGGAAATTCTTTGGAAGGAATGATGCTAAAGCTGAAACTCCAGTACTTTGGCCACCTCATGCGTAGATTTGACTCATTGGAAAAGACTCTGATGTTGGGAGGGATTAGGGGCAGGAGGAGAAGGGGACGACAGAGAACGAAATGGCTGGATTGCATCACTGACTTGATGAACATGAGTCTGAGTGAACTCCGGGAGTTGGTGATGGACAGGGAGGCTTGGTGTGCTGCGATTCATGGTGTTGAAAAGAGTCGGACACGACTGAGCAACTGAACTGAACTGAACTGAACTGACATATAGGTTACTCTGATTCCAACAGTAATGGCTGGCCCCCTGCCTGAGGGCATTGTAGGGCTTGTGCTAGGGCATAGTTCTCTTTTCCTTCAAGGAATTTCTGTGGTACCTGGTGTAGTAGATTCTAATTATACTAGGGAAATTAAAGTTTTGATCTCACCACCTGCCAAAACTCTGCAAATTAATAAAGATCAAAGAATAGCACAGGTTTTGCTTTTACATTATTATCAGAAAGGAAAAACCTTGACTTCTCAAGCTAAGGGCCCCAGAGGATTTGGATCTAGTGACCTAGCCTTTTGGCTGCAGGAAATTCCAGCTTCTAGGACTTTGAAAGATCTTTTAATTCAAGGAAATAGAATGTCAGGGTTGTTGGATACTGGAACAGATGTCTCTTGCATTGCTGGAAAAGATTGGCTCTCGTCCTGGCTGACACGTTTGATCAATGCTGGTTTGGTGGGAATAGAGTCAGTGCCCTCGGTTGCTAACAGCTCACTAATTTTGACATGGTCAGATGAGAAGGGGGCACAAGGCACCTTTTGTTAATATGTGATTCCTTCAATACCTTGTCTTTATGGGGGAGAAATATATTATCTCAGACTGGAATGCTTTTATACAGCCTAGATGAAAAGGTTACTAACCAAATGCTGCAAATGAGGTATAATCCTGACAAGGGGCTTGGTAAAGATCAGCAGGGAGTTGTTTCTCCATTAGAAACAGTTCCTAAGAAGAATAGAGAAGGTTTAGGATTTTCAAATTTATCCTAGAGGCTCTTGCTCTTGCTTCAGACCCTATTACCTGGAAATCTGATGATCCGATATGGGTGGAGCAATGGCCCTTAAAAGCTGAAAAGCTGCAGGCAGCTGAGGATTTAGTTATGGAACAACTGGCAGCCAGCCGTATAGAGCAGTCTAATAGCCCCTGGAATACTCCTATTTTTGTCATTAAGAAGAAATCAGGAAAACGGAGATTGTTACAATATTTGAGAACTATAAATGCAACTATGTAAGACATGGGGACACTTCAGCCGGGTCTCCCTTCCCCAGTAGCTGTGCCCTTTCAATATAATGTGATAGTTATAGATCTACAGGATTGTTTCTTTATCATCACCCTGGCTGTTCAGCATTGTAAAGGTTTGCTTTCAGTCTCCCTTCAGCTAAATTTAAACAGCCCTATCACAACAAACTGGAAAATTCTGAAAGAGATGGGAATAGGAGACCACCTGACCTGCTTCTTGAGAAACCTATATGCAGGTCAGGAAGCAACAGTTAGAAGTGGATATGGAACAACAGACTGGTCCAGATAAGACAAGGAGTATGTCAAGTCTGTATACTGCCACCCTGCTCATTTAACATATATGCAACGTACATAATGAAAAACTTTGGGCTGGAAGAAGCACAAGCTGGAATCAAGATTGCAGGAAGAAATATCAGTAACCTCAGATATGCTGATGATATCACTCTTATGGCAGAAAGTGAAGAGGAACTAAAAATCCTCTTGATGAAAGTAAAAGAGGAGAGTGAAAAAGTTGGCTTAAAGCTCAACATTCAGAAAATGAAGATCGTGGCATCTGGTCCCATTATTTCATGGGAAATGGATGGGGAAACAGCGGAAATGGTGGCTGACTCTATTTTGGGGGACTCCAAAATCATTGCAGATGGTGATTGCTGCCATGAAATTAAAAGATGCTTACTCCTTGGAAGGAAAATTATGAGCAACCAAGATAGCTTATTCAAAAGCAGAGACATTACTTTGCCAGCAAAGGTCCGTCTAATCAAGGCTATGATTTTTCCTGTGGTCATGTATGGATGTGAGAGTTGGACTGTGAAGAAAGCTGAGTGCTGAAGAATTGATGCATTTGAACTGTGGTGTTGGAGAAGACTCTTGAGAGTCCCTTGGACTGCAAGGAGATCCAACCAGTCCATTCTGAAGGAGATCAGCCCTGGGATTTCTTTGGAAGGAATGATGCTAAAGCTGAAGCTCCAGTACTTTGGCCACCTCATGCGAAGAATTGACTCATTGGAAAAGACTTTGATGCTGGGAGGGATTGGGGTCAGGAGGAGAAGGGGACGACAGAGGATGAGATGGCTGTATGACATCACCAACTCGATGGACATAAGTTTGAGTGAACTCCGGGAGTTGGTGATGCACAGGGAGGCCTGGAATGCAGAGACTCATGGGGCCGCAAAGAGTCAGACACGACTGAGTGACTGAATTGAACTGAATCAGTCAATTAGCATTAATATTACTAGATGATGGGATTTAATTATTCTAGCCATGGAGCATACACCTAAAGAGTGCTTGTAGCAATAAGACCCATTGGAATGGCTCCATCTGCCAGTGACTCCAAGAAAAATAATTTTGTCTTATCCCAGCTTGTTGGCACATTAATTGTAAAAGGTGGAAAAAGAAGCATGGAAATTTTGGAAAGGAAGTAGCAAATATAGTGATTCCATTTAATGATGATCAACTGCAATTTCTTTTACAAAATAGTGATGATTGACAAGTTGCCTTGATAGATTTCAGGGGCCAAATTTTGTTTCATTTGCCTTCAAGTCCCCTTTTGCATTTTTTGAAAACACATTCTGTGCTTTTAACAAGGAAGTTTTCTATTCAACTTTTGGAAGGGGCAATTTTAGTTTTCACAGATGGTTCCTCTAACAGTAAAGCAGTCACAATTATTAATGGAAAATCTCATGTTCAGGTAAATGAAGAGACATCAGCCCAGAGAGCTGAGTTAGGAGTGGTTAATTGGGCTTTTCAACATTTGAGAGACCGTACCTTCAGTCTTTTGACTGACTCCTAATATATTGTAGGGTTGTTTCCTCATATTGAGACTGCTAGTATTACGGAAAATAAAAGACTACCATCTTCTCCTCATTATCTGATTTACATAAGGAGATTAAACATAGGATAAGCAATCTTTTGTGGGACATATTAGAGCCCATTCCGGCTTGCCCGGGCCGTTATATGAAGGAAATGCTTTGACAGATGCATACAGTTCAGTTCAGCTCAGTACAGTTCAGTCACTCAGTCGTGTCCGACTGTTTCTGACCCCATAAATCGCAGCACACCAGGCCTCCCTGCCCATCACCAACTCCCAGAGTCCACTCAGACTCATGTCCATTGATTCAGTGATGCCATCAAGCCATCTCATCCTCTGTCGTCCTCTTCTCCTGACCCCAATCGCTCCCAGCATCAGAGGCTTTTCCAATGAGTCAACTCTTTGCATTAGGTGGCCAAAATATTGGAGATTTAGCTTTAGCATCATTCCTTCCAAAGAACACACAAGGCTGATCTCCTTTAGAATGGACTGGTTGGATCTCCGTGCAGTCCATGAGACTCTCAGTTCAAAAGCATCAATTCTTCAGTGCTCGGGTTTCTTCACAGTCCAACACTCACATCCATACACAACCACAGGAAAAACCAAAGCCTTGACTAGACGGACCATAGTCGGCAAAGTAATGTCTCTGCTTTTCAATATGCTATCTAGCTTGGTCATAACTTTCCTTCCAAGGAGTAAGCGTCTTTTAATTTCATGGCTGCACTCACCATCTTCTGTGATTTTAGAACCCCAAAAATAAAGTCTGACACCGTTTCCACTGTTTCCCCACCTATTTCCCATGAAGTAATGGGACCAGATGCTATGATCTTCGATTTCTGAATGTTGAGCTTTAAGCCAACCTTTTCACTCTCCTCTTTCACTTTCATCAAGAGGCTTATTAGTTCCTCTTCACTTTCTGCCATAAGAGTGGTGTCATCTGCATATCTGAGGTTATTGATATTTCTCCCTGCAATCTTGATTCCAGCTTGTGCTTCTTCCAGCCCAAAGTTTCTCATGATGTACTCTGCATATGAGTTAAATAAGCAGGGTCACAATATGCAGCCTTGATATACTCCTTTTCCTGTTGGAACCAGTCTGTTGTTTCTTGTCCAGATCTAACTATTACTTCCTGACCTGCATATAGGTTTCTCAAGAGGCAAGTCAGGTGGTATGGTATTCCCATCTGCTTCAGAATTTTCCACAGTTTATTGTGATCCACACAGTCAAAGGCTTTGACATAGGCAATAAAGCAGAAATATATGTTTTTCTGGAACGCTCTTGCTTTTTCCATGATCCAGCGGATGTTGGCAATTTGATCTTTGGTTCCTCTGCCTTTTTTAAAACCAGCTTGAACATGACTCAGAGGTTAAAGCATTTTCCTGTAATGCGGGAGAGCCGGCTTCAATCCCTGGGTCGGGAAGATCCCCTGGAGAAGGAAATGACAACCCACTCCAGTATTCTTGTCTGGAGAATCCCATAGACGGAGGAGCCTGGTAGGTTACAGTCCATGGGGTCGCAAAGAGTCGGACACAACTGAGTGACTTCACTTTCACTTTCACTTGAACATCTGGAAGGTCATGGTTCATGTATTGCTGAAGACTGGCTTGGGGAATTTTGAGCATTTCTTTACTAGTGTGTGAGATGAATGCAATTGTGCGGTAGTTTGAGTATTTTTTGGCAATGGCTTTCTTGGGATTGGAGTGAAAAGTGACCTTTTCCAGTCCTGTGGTCACTGCTGAGTTTTCCAGATTTGCTGACATATTGAGTGCAGCCCTTTCACAGCATCTTCTTTCAGGATTTGGAATAGCTCAACTGGAATTCCATCACCTCCACAAGCTTTGTTTGTGATGCCCACTTGACTTCATATTTCAGGATGTCTGGCTCTAGGTGAGTGATCATACCATCGTGATTATCTTTGTCATGAAGATCTTTTTTGCACAGTTCTTCTGTGTATTCTTGCCACCTCTTCTTAATATCTTCTGCTTCTGTTAGGTCCAGTCCATTTCTGTCCTTTATCGAGCCCATTTTTGCATGAAATGTTCCCGTGGTATCTCTAATTTTCTTGAAGAAATCTCTAGTCTTTCCCATTCTGTTGTTTTCCTCTATTTGCTTTGATCACTGAGGAAGGCTTTTTTAACTCTTCTTGCTATTCTTTGGAATTCTGCATTCAGATGATTATAATTATCCTTTTCTCCTTTGCTTTGCACTTCTCTTTTCACAGCTATTTGTAAGGCCTCCCCAGACAGCCATTTTTCTTTTTTGTAATTGTTTTCCATGTGGATGTCTTGATTCCTTTCTCCTGTACAATGTCAGGAACCTCAGTCCATAGTTCATTAGGCACTCTATCCATCAGATCTAGGCCCTATAATCTATTTCTCACTTCCACTGTGTAATCATAAGGGGTTTGATTTAGGTCATACCTGAATGGTCTAGCGGTTTTCCCTGTTTTCTTCAATTTATGTCTGAAATTGATAATAAGGAGTTCATGATCTGAGCCACAGTCAGCTCCTGGTCTTGTTTTTGTTAACTGTACAGAGCTTCTCCATCTTTGGCTGCAAGGAATATAATCAATCTGATTTCAGTGTTGACCATCTGGTGACGTCCATGCTTAGAGTCTTCTGTTGTGTTTTTGAAAAAGGGTGTTTGCTATTAACAGTGCATTTTCTTGGCAAAATTCTATTAGTGTTTGCCCTGCTTCATTCTGCATTCCAAGGTCAAATTTGCCTGTTACTCCAGTTGTTTCTTGACTTCCTACTTTTGCATTCCAGTCCCCTATAATGAAAAGGACATCTTTTTTTTAAGTGTTGGGTCTAAAAGGTCTTGTAGGTCTTCATAGAACCGTTCAACTTCAGCTTCTTCAGCATTACTTGTTTGGGCATAGACTTGGATTACTCTGATATTGAATGGTTTGCCTTGGAGATGAACAGAGATCATCCTGTCGTTTTTGAGATTGCATCCAAGTACTGCATTTCAGACTCTTTTTATGGCCATGATGGCTACTCCATTTCTTCTGAGCGATTCCTGCCCATAGTAGTAGATATAATGTTCATCTGAGTTACATTCACCCATTCCAGTCCATTTTAGTTAGCTGATTCCTAGAATGTCAACATTCATTCTTGCCATCTTCTGTTTGGCCACTTTCAATTTGCCTTGCTTCATGTACCTGACATTCCAGGTTTCTATGCAATATTGCTCTTTAAAGGATCAGACCTTGCTTATTTTACCAGTCACATCCACCTCTGGGTATTGTTTTTGCTTTGGCTCCATCCCTTCATTCTTTCTAGAGTTATTTCTCCAGTGATCTCCAGTAGCATGTTGGACACCTACTGACCTAGTGATTTCCTCTTTTGGTACCCTATCATTTTTTCCTTTTCATACTATTCATGGGGTTCTCAAGGCAAGAATACTGAAGTTGTTTGCCATTCCCTTCTCCATTGGACCACATTCTGTCAGACCTCTCCACCATTATCTGCCCATCCTGGTTTGCCCCATGGGCATGGCTTAGTTTCATTGAGTTAGACAAGGCTGTGGTCCTAGTATGATTAAATTGACTAATTTTCTATGAGTATGGTTTCAGTGTGTCTGCTCTCTGATGCCCTCTTGCAACACCTACCATCTTACTTGGGTTTCTCTTACCTTGGGTGTGGGGTATCTCTTCATGGCTACTCCAGCAAAGTGTAGCCACTGCTCCTTACCTTGGACGATGGGTATCTCCTCACCACCACCCTTTCTTACCTTCAAGGTATGATGGGTCCTCTAGGCCCTCCTGCGCCCAGGCAGCCACCACTCCTTGGACGTGTGGTTGCTCCTCCCTGTCACTGCCCCTGGCGTCAGGTATGGGGTTGCTCCTCCCGGCTGCTGCCTTTGGCCTGGGGCGTGGTGTTGCTCCTCTCAGCTGCCACCCCTGGCCTGGGACGCATGGGTGGCTCTTCTCTGGTGCCACTCCTGACCTCGGATGCGGGGTAGCTCCTCTCAGCCATCATCCCTGGCCTCGGATGTGGGGTAGCTCTTCTCGGCCATAGCCCCTGACCTCGGATGCGGGGTAGCTCCTCCCAGCTGCTACCCCTGACCTCATACACAGGGTAGCTCCTCTCAGCCATTGGTCAGTAGGGGAAACTAAAAATGTCAAACTTCTGACCTAATGCTTTTGTCAAAGTATAAAAGAGAACCTGAAACTTGAAATAAACATGTAGTTCCCTACTATGAGGGCTTCCCTGGTAGCTCAGAGGTTAGAGCGTCTGCATGCCATGTGGGAGACTCAGTTTCAATCTCTGGGTTTGGAAGATCCCCTGGAGAATGAAATGGCAACCCATTCCAGTATTCTTGACTGGAGAATCCCATGGATGGAGGAGCCTGGTGGGCTACAGTCCACGGGGTCGCAAAGAGTCGGACACGACTTAGCGACTTCATTTCACTTCACTTCACTTCCCTACTATGAGTCAGAGACTAAATCATCGTCCACTGACATCTCTCACCCCTTCAGGCTGATTCCCTGGCTGCTGGAGCTGGACTCCAACAGTAAACTATCATTCTATAAATTTTGATAAGATGATCATATGATGTGTTGCCTAGTGACTGTGTAAGGGGAGATTCCCTTAGATTTAAGAATATATATATAATATTTACTCTCATTTTAAATTAAGCTGAAGTTTCACTTTTTTTATTTTCAAAGAAGTTTCATTCTTCTTTTTCTTTTTCTTTTTTTTTTTTTAATTTGCTTACTTGTCTGTGCCAGATTAGTTGTGACCCATGGGATCTTTGTTGTGGCATGCATGCTCTTAGTTGCAGAAATGTGGGATCTACTTCTTGGAAAGGGCTCCATGCATAGGGATTATGGAGTCTTAGCCACTGGACCACTGGGTAAATCTCAAGCTTCACAGCCTTAAATGAACTATTTTAACATAAACATGTCAGTCCTTTTTAACATATCAAAATTGTGTGTGACTACCATCTTTATCTAATCCCCAAACAATTCTATCACCTCAAAAAGAACCTCTCTACTTATTAACACTTGATCATCAGTCACTTCCTCCAGGACCAGAGGTAGCCTTTTGAACTTGTGGAACTAGTATATATTCTTATAGAAATTATTTCCTAACATTATATGTTAAAATGGAAAATAAGAATTTTGCAAGCTGTGTGAAAGATGTCACATAACTACATACATCATGATGTGTAGCAAGGTGACAAAACAAAGAATCATGCTTCAGTTGTATAATAACACAAAATTAGGTGAAAATGTTTTAGGTAAGCATCCACATTAAAATATTTGTTCTTAAATTATTAATTAAAATACGTGTATACAAATTTAAATGATGCACTAATTATAAATAGTCTATAATTTACTAATTGTTTTCATTACTATGTTCTGATTTGTTGAGAATAATCATTTGTGATATTGTAATACTTACAATTTTTGTATCAAAAATTCTATTCAGGGATGTATCCAAGGACATATGGTTCAGTTCAGTTCAGTTCAGTCGCTCAGTCATGTCCGACTCTTTGCGACCCCATGAATCACAGCACGCCAAGCCTCCCTGTCCATCACCAACTCCCGGAGTTCACCCAGACTCGCGTCCATCGAGTCCGTGATGCCATACAGCCATCTCATCCTCTGTCGTCCCCTTCTCCTCCTGGCCCCAATCCCTCCCAGCATCAAAGTCTTTTCCAATGAGTCAACTCTTCGCATGAGGTGGCCAAAGTAATGGAGTTTCAGCTTTAGCATCATTCCTTCCAAAGAAATCCCAGGGCTGTTCTCCTTCAGAATGGAATGGTTGGATCTCTTTGCAGTCCAAGAGACTTTCAAGAGTCTTCTCCAACACCACAGTTCAAAAGCATCAATTTTTTGGCACTCAGCCTTCTTCACAGTCCAACTCTTATATCCATACATGACCACTGGAAACACCATAGCCTTGACTAGACGGACCTTAATCGGCAAAGTAATGTCTCTGCTTTTCAATATGCTGTCTAGGTTGGTCATAACTTTTCTTCCAAGGAGTAAGCATCTTTTAATTTCATGGCTGCAGTCAACATCTGCAGTGATTTTGGGGCCCCAAAAAATAAAGTCTGACACTGTTTCCACTGTTTCTCCATCTATTTCTCATGGAGTGATGGGACTGGATGCCATGATCTTCGTTTTCTGAATGTCGAGCTTTAAGCCAACTTTTTCACTCTCCTCTTTCACTTTCATCAAGAGGCTCTTTGCATATGGTTAGGAGATGGTAAAACAGGAACTAAATTCCAAATGGAAAAGTAAAAAAAGGGTTAGTTGCTCAACCGTGTCTAACTCTTTGTGACCCCATGAATGGTAGCCTGCCAGGCTCTTTTGTTCATGGAATTCTCCAGGCAAGAATACTGAACTAGGTAACCATTCCCTTCTGCAAGGGATCTTTCTAACCCAGGAATCAATATGGATCTCTTGTATTGCAGGCAGATTCTTTGCTGTCCAAAACACCAAGGAAATCCTGCCTTAAAGTTAGGGATTTTTGCTCTTCAGTATATCATGTGTTTTTATGTGTATATTTTAATAGATACTTGTATGTGTGTTAAAATTCACATGAAATTTCTGAAAAAAAAATTGAAAAGAGTTAGTTCTTTGAAGCTATAAAATTGGTAGAATTTAATCATTAAAGATATAATTCAATTTTAAAAAAGAAAGAAAAAACAGTTATTAGAGAAATGATCATAGATGGTCACAGTCCAAGAGTAAGGGGAACATTATATGTACATGGACACTGGAGTAGAATAAGCCAGGGAACTGAAAACAACTTTAGGAATCAGCAGAGTCATCTATACTTGTCACAATCAATTCCTCTGATTATTTTCATCTCTAAACTTTGTCTCACTCATATTTCACATTAATACCATTGAAATAACAACTCCAAAGATCACAAATGATCTCCATGTTGCTAAATCCAACAATCAGTTTTACCATTCATGTCCTTATCTTGATTTAACTATTAGCAATATTTGAATAGAGTGTCCAGAAGAGACTTTTTAGAAATCTTAATTATATAATGAAACTTACATTCTTGATTCCTTGCAATGCTTTCACCTTTTACTGAGAGTAATAACCAAAACCCTGTATGACCTTATATAATTTAGTCCTTGTTCTCTATTCTGGTCTCATTTCCTAATACTTTTTTTACCTTGTTTGCTCAATTCCAGACACAGTGAATTCTGTATTTCCTTGAATGGAGCAGTCATCTTCTATAAAACATGTTAACCTTGATGATCCTTTGTCTGGAACACACATCTTGCATAACTGTAGGGCTAATCTCTCACTTCCTTCAGTCTTTGCTAGGTTTTAATATGTTCTATAGGACCTTCCCCAGGCACTGAGTTTAAAAGAACACGCTGTTTCTTAATCATTAATATTATTTGTTACCATTTTCAGATGAGTTTTTCTTGATGGTACTTGCCATCACCTGATATTTGCTGCATCTTATGCACATGTGTATTGACTATATCTCTCTGCTAGAATATGATCCTCATGACAACAAGGGTAAGTCATTAATATTCAGTGCTGTATCCTTAGAACCTGTAACTATTTTGACATATAACACTCATCAATTTTTCTTCATTAAATAATGAATATACTGGGCCTGTGAATGAGTGAAGAAAGAAAGAAAATAGCCTAAAATCCACCTGCTACAATATAAACTTGTCTAGAATTGATCCATTGTTCAACAGGATTTTTAATATCTACTTTTGAATTAATTATATAAAATAGAACTAAAAAACAGTGATTTTTTTTTACATGATAGTAGCTCATCATCAACGTTTTTCAGACAATGACAATGGCAATAGAAAAGTATTAGCTTTACTAATGAAAACATGTAAAACTATTTCTGATGATTCAGCTGATTTCTTAAAGTCTCACAATTTCATAGACATCATGCAGCATGATGTAAAATTAAGAGTAATAACACTTCCACTACACCCAAATCACAGTAATACTAATCACAATTATAAAAATTTGACCAATGGCATAAATACATG
>SJYQ01001666.1:52640-63930 GCA_006410935.1 Redunca redunca
GTGATTTTGCAAATAAAATATTATTTTAGTGTTGAAAATTATAAGGCTGTCTTTATGGATGTTCATATACACATTTATGTCTATATGCATATGCATTTATTTTATGCAGAGAAAGAAATCCATAGCTCTATTCATAGTGAACAATTTTCTTTTAAGTATACTAACTGGATGAGCAGATTAGTAAGGAGGAAAATAAAAGAGGAACACAGATCATGCTGAAGATTTTTTTTTTTTGTATACAGTCGAGAATAAAATGTATATACAATTAAAAATATATATCTGGAGTTTATCTGTTAAATTCAAATGAGTTCAGCTAAATGAGTGAAACTTTTATTTTGAAAATGCACTGTGGCAGTTGGAGTTCACTGTTATGTATTTTCAATTGAAGAAGTAGATGTACACTGGTCATTATGACTTTCATCTCAGAAGCATTTTAGTCTAATGTTTCTAAAGCCTAGGAAATATTGCACATTTTGAGCCTTTCAACTATTGTACTGTGGAAAGCAGGTCACTCACAACAGCATTTTTAATTTGACAGGGGATTACAAAAAACATTTGGTGCTCTTTAACTGTTGTCACAGCCATATATTACATTAAGAACAAGTTGATTTTAATATTAGTCAAATTAAAAAGCATTGTATCATGCTAACCTTAGGCATTCATTTACATAATTGGCTCTCTGCTTGCTGTGTATTATGTGACACCCTCATTTGATTACTGTTCATTTTTCTGAATCTGTGAAGCAGCATCTAATGCAAACTGCATATTAATATTTAATTTTCATCAAGCCTTATTTTATATATCAAGTTGCAGCAAATGCTACCTTTTCGTTATTAAGCTTGTTGTAAGTCCCACTCTTTCAGAGCTTTTAAAGAGACAAAATTCAAGACATTGTTCCATAATAAAACAATAAAACTGCACTCCACAGGTTTAGTTTATGTAGGTAAAGGATTTTCTTACTGGAAGTGGCCTTCTGCAAATTTCTAAAACTTGGATAGGAAAAAATGCAATGTTTATTGGTCCCTGTATTAGGTAACTTAACCAAAAAGTAAAATAAAATCTTAGAGCCATACAAAAAACATTTTAATATTTTTTCTTAGATGCACAGTTTATCTGTGGCTCTGATGGGCTAAGTGCCAGGTTATAGGTCAGATGTAAGTCTGCTCTACCTGTCTCTCACGCTAGGATTCAGACTGATAAAGTTAATGCTTGGGCATGTTCTTCTCACGGGGGGTAGTCATGTAAGAGTATAAGCCAAACTTCTCAACAACGTTTAAAGTATCTACTCAAAATTTAATTATTATTGTCACTCACATGCATTAATAAAAAAGGTGATGGTCAAGATCAGACATCAATGGTCCAATAAAATATACAATGTTCGTTAACTGGAGAAGATACGGTGAATAGTTACTAAAAATGATATAATCTATCCCAGTCTTTCAAGGAAAGAGTCAAATTTACTAAGTAGTTTATGCATAGAGAGTTACTAGATTCTCCTATCAACCCTGCTGGGCAGATTTCTTATTTCTTTCTTGTGGATTATGGAAGTAAATCACACTGATATTAAGAGAGGGCATGCATAAGATTGAGCTGTTTTCTGAGCCAAGACTACAATCCAAAGTTATTTAATCCAAAAGCCCTTTAGGAATATATCTCATACTGACTTTCTCCCCTCTACTCATTACATCTTCATCTCTCATTTTGTAGATTCAGCTTTTAAAGACTGAAACTCTGCTAGAAAAATAATCTCTCCCCCACCCCCATCCTGCGCCCCAGGAAGGGGAAGTGTGTATCTTGTTCTTTTGTTCCTGAGAACTAACACACTTCTTTTCCATAATGGAAATTTATGTTTGTAAAAATTTCTAGTTTTCTGTGATTCTGGTTTGTGTGTCTTCCCTCTGATTCCTCTCACAATAGCTACCATCTTACTTGGGTATCTCTTACCTTGGACATGGGGCATCTCTTCACGGATGCTCCAGCAAAGTGCAGTCACTGCTCCTTACCTTGGACAAGGGGTATCACCTCACAGCCGCCCCTTCTGAACATTGAGTAGCTCCTTATGGCCCTCCTCACCCACGCCATGAGCCATGCAGTGTGGGGCCACCCAAGATGGGAGGGTCATGATGGAGAGGTCTCACAGAATGTGGTCCACTGAAGAAGGGAATGGCAAACCACTTCAGTATTCTTGCCTTGAGAACCCCATGAACAGTATGAAAAGGCAAAATGATAGGATATTGAAGGAGGAACTTCCTAGGTCGGTAGGTGCCAAGTATGCTACTGGAGAAATAACTCCAGAAAGAATGAAGGGATGGAGGCAAAGTAAAAACAATACCCAGTTGTGGATGTGACTGGTGACAGAAGCAAGGTCCGATGTTGTAAAGAGCAACATGGCATAGAACCTGGAATGTTAGGTCCATGAATCAAGGTAAATTGGAAGTGGTCAAACAGGAGATGGCAAGAGTGAATGTCGACATTCTAGGAATCAGCAAACTAAAATGGACTGGAATGGGTGAATTTAATTCAGGTGATCATTATTTCTACTATTGTGAGCAGGAATCACTTAGAAGATATGGAGCAATCATCACGGTCAACAAAAGAGTCCAAAATGCAGTACTTGGATGCAATCTCAAAAATGACAGAATGAACTCTATTCATTTCCAAAGCAAATCATTCAATATCACAGTAATCTAAGTCTATGCCCCAACGAGTAATGCTGAAGAGGCTGAAGTTGAATGGTTTTATGAAGAACTACAAGACCTTTCAGAACTAACACCCAAAAAAGATGTCCTTTTCATTATAGGGGACTGGAATGCAAAAGTAGGAAGTCAAGAAACACCTGGGGTAACAGGCAAATTTGGCCTTGGAATACAGAATGAAGCATGGTAAAGGCTAATAGAACTTTGCCAAGAGAACGCACTGGTCATAGCAAACACACTGTCAACAACACAAGAGAAGACTCTACACATGGACATCACCAGATGGTCAACAATGAAATCAAATTGATTATATTATTTACAGCCAAAGATGGAGAAGCTCTATTCAGTCAGCAAAAGCAAGACTGGGAGCTAACTGAGGCTCAGATCATGAACACCTTCTTGCCAAATTCAGACTCAAACTGAAGGAAGCAAGGAAAGCCACTAGACCATTCAGGTATGACCTAAATCAAATTCCTTATGATTATACAGTGGAAGTGAGAAATAGATTTAAGGGCCTAGATCTGATAGATAGAGTGCCTGAGGAACTATGGAATGAGGTTCATGACATTGTATAGGAGACAGGGATCAAGACCAACTCTGTGGAAAAGAAATGCAAAAAAGCAAAATGGCTGCCTGGGGAGCCCTTACAAATAGCTGTGAAAAGAATAGAGGCAAAAAGCCAAGGAGAAAAGGAAAGATATAAGTATCTGAATGCAGAGTTCCAAAGAATAGCAAGAAGAGATAAGAAAGTCTTCTGCAGTGATCAATGCAAAGAAATAGAGGAAAAGAACATAATAGGAAAGACTAGAGATCTCTTCAAGAAAATTAGAGATACCAAGGGAACATTTCATGCAAAGATGGGCTCGATAAAGGACAGAAATGGTATGGACCTAACAGAAGCAGAAGATATTAAGAAGAGATGGCAAGAATACACAGAAGAACTGTATAAAAAAGATCTTCATGACCAAGTTAATAACGATGGTGTGATCACTCACCTAGAGCCAGATATTCTGGAATGTTCAGTCGAACGGGCCTTAGAAGCATCACTATGAACATAGCTAGTGCAGGTGATGGAATTCCAGTTAAGCTATTTCAAATGCTGGAAGATGATGCTGTGAAAGTGTTGCACTCAATATATCAGCAAATTTGGAAAACTCAGTCGTGGCCCCAAGACTAGAAAAGTTCAGTCTTCATTCCAATTCCAAAAAAAGGCAATGCCAAAGAATGTGCAAACTACTTGCACAATTGCAGTAATCGCACACACTAGTAAAGTAACGCCCAAAATTCTCCAAGCCAGGCTTCAGCAATATGTGAATCATAAACTTCCAGATGCTCAAGCTGGTTTGAGAAAAGGCAGAGGAAACAGAGATCAAATTGCCAACATCTGCTGGATCATCAAAAAAATAAGAGAGTTCCGAAAAACAAAAACAAAAACATCTATTTCTGCTTTATTGACTATGCCAAAGTCTTTGACTGTGTGCATCACAATAAACTGGAAAATTCTGAAAGAGATGGGAATACCAGACCACCTGACCTGCCTATTGAAAAAGCTATATGTTGGTTAGAAAGCAACAGTTAGAACTGGACATGGAATGACAGACTGGTTCCAGATTGGACAAGGAGTACTTCAAGGCTGTATATTGTCACTCTGCATATTTAACTTATATGCAGAGCACAGCATGAGAAACACTGGGCTGGAGGAAGCACAAACTGGAATCAAGATTTCGGGGAGAAATATAAATAACCTCAGATATTCAGATGACACAAACCTTATGGCAGAAAATGAAGAGGAACTGAAAAGCATCTTGATGAAAGTGAAAGAGGAGAGTAAAAAAGTTGGCTTAAAGCTCAACATTTAGAAAACTAAGACCATGGCGTCTGGTCCCATCACTTCATAGGAAATAGATAAACAGTGGAAACAATGTCAGACTTTATTTTTTGGTGCTCCAAAATCAGTGCAGATGTTGACTGCAGCCATGAAATTAAAAGACTTATTCCTTGGAAGGAAAGTTATGACCAAACTAGATAGCATATTGAAACACAGAGACATTACTTTGCCAACAAAGGTCCATCTAGTCAAGGCTATGATTTTTCCAGTAGCCATGTATGGATGTGAGAGTTGGGCTGTGAAGGAAGCTGAGGACCGAAGAATTGATGCTTTTGAACTGTGGTGTTGGAGAAGACTCTTGAGAGTCCCTTGGACTGCAAGGAGATCCAACCAGTCTATTCTGAAGGAGATCAGCCCTTGACGTTCTTTGGAAGGAATGATGCTAAAGCTGAAACTCTAATATTTTGGCCACCTCATCTGAAAAGTTGACTCATTGGAAAATACCTTGATTCTGGGAAGGACTGGGGGCAGGAAGAGAAGTGGACGACAGAGGATGAGATGGATGGATTTCTTCACCGACTCAATGGACTTGAGTTTGGGTGATCTTTGAGAGTTGGTGATGGTCAGAGAGGCCTGGTGTTCTGCAATTCATGGGGTAGCAAAGAGTCAAACATGACTGAATGACTGAACTTAACTGAAATATTTCTAAAGTAGCATTTTATTAATTTAAGTCCAAGAGCCCTCAAAGAAATAAGCATAACTAGTTGGGATATAGTCCTAAAAAGAGAAAGCAAGAAAAAATATGTAAAAGAGATGTGGAATAAAAAGAGGACTTCCTACCATATTCAAATGTCAAAATTGTCTATAAATCTATATTTGTCAAACACCAGGTACCAAGATAAGCTGCAAAGGATTATAATGTTTATAAATGTGTTTGACTTACACCAAGATAAAGTCATTTCTCTTGAGAAATGTCTGATTAGCTATAGGTAGATAGGAAGCTCAAGATAGGAGAATCTCTAATTCTACAAAGCTCCTTGGAGAAAAAAAGCTTCAGTTTTTATGTGCATAAAATTTCCAGTGTCCAACCTAAACTCCACGTCTTAAATCCTTGATTATACTGACAAATTACATTTTGCAAAATTTAAAGAAAAATAGCATATATGCAGTTGAGTTCAAGTATAAATGTAACACCATCATATCAGTATTTGCATTTTCATATATTGGCCTTCCCTTGTAGCTAAGCTAGTAAAGAATCTGCCTGCAATGTGGGAGATCTGTGTTCAGTCCCTAGGTTGGGACGATCCCCTGGAGAAGGGAAAGGTTATCCACTCCCGTATTCTTGCCTAGATAATTACATAGACTGTATAGTCCATGAGGTTGCTAAAAGTTGGACACGACTGAATGACTTTCACTTCACTTTCACATATTATCATCACACACACACACACACAAACTTTCTCTTCATTCTCACAATATGTCTCCTCTGAAATCCATGGAAGAAAAGATGATGAAGCAGTTCTAAATAATTATAAATAAATTCAACTTGAAAGAGTTGTAAAAATAGTTTTGATTAATCTGTGTTGAAAATAGTTTTTAATGGGTTACTATTCCTATGGATATAAATTGTTAGTAATTTTCTTCATTTTCTGTGTGTGTGTGTGTTTTAAATGATGTACTGTGATNGAATAGAAATCTCTGGTCTGAAAACTGTTGCTGATACCAATAATTTTAGGTGATGCTACCTGCAGCATCTTACATCTCTGCTGTTAAAATCCAACCTGTAGGTCACCACCATTGCCACCAGAACAACCATAATCATCTCGTCTTTAATTTTTACAACCCAAATTCAATAAAGAAACTGGAACATATGTTCCTAGATCCAGAGAAGCAGAGCTAGTGGACACCACCATTTCTAGCTTCTCTGGGTAGTGGTGACCAAGAGACCAAGCTGCATTCTAAGATTTAGAGTTAAATTTATTGAAGTATAGTTAATTTACAATGTTGTGTTAGTTTTAGGTGTGAGGCATCAGTTCACTTCAGTTCAGTTCAGTCACTCAGTCATGTCCGACTCTTTGCCACCCCATGAATAACAGCACGCCAGGCCTCCCTGTCCATCACCAACTCCTGGAGTTCACTCAGACTCACGTCCATCGAGTCAGTGATGCCATCCAGCCATCTCATCCTCTAACGTCCCTTTCTCCTCCTGCCCCCAATCCCTCCCAGCATCAGAGTCTTTTCCAATGAGTCAACTCTTCGCATCAGGTGGCCAAAGTACTGGAGTTTCAGCTGTAGCATCATTCCTTCCAAAGAAATCCCAGGGTTTATCTCCTTCAGAATGGACTGGTTGGATCTCCTTGCAGTCCAAGGGACTCTCAAGAGTCTTCGCCAACACTGCAGTTCAAAAGCATCAATTCTTCAGCGCTCAGCCTTCTTCACAGTCCAACTCTCACATCCATACATGACTACTGGAAAAACCGTAGCCTTGACTAGATGGACCTCAGTTGGCAAAGTAATGTCTCTGCTTTTGAATATGCTGCCTAGGTTGTTCATATCTTTTCTTCCAAGGAGTAAGCGTCTTTTAATTTCATGGCTGCAATCACCATATGCAGTTCAATTATACATATGTATATATTAATTCTTTTTTAAGATTCTTTGTTCATATAGGTTATTACAAAATATTGACTAGAGCTCCCTGTACTATACAGTAAGTCTTTGTTGGTTTTCTATTTTGTATATAGTAGTGTGCGTATGTTAATCCAAAGATGCTAATTTATCCCTCTGCCCAAACATTTCTCCTTTGATAACCATAATTTTTTTTTCAAAATTTGTGAGTCTGTTTCTGTTTGGTAAATGAGTTCATTTACATCATTCTTCCACAAAAATTTCCACAAAATTAGACTCCATATATGAGTGATAGCAGGATATATGTCTTTGTCTGACTTACTTTACTTGTTTTGATAAACTCTAGGTCCATCCATGCTTCTATAAATGTTATTATTTTATTCATTTTATAGCCATGCAATATTTCATTGTATACATGTACCACATCTTCTTTATCCACTCCCCTTTTGATGGACGTTTAAGTTGTTTCCATGTTTTGGCTATTACAAATAGCACTGCAATGAACACTGAGGTACATGTATCTTTTAGAATTATGGTTTTCTCTGGATATATGCCCAGGAGTGGGATTGCAAGATCATATGTTAGTTCTATATTTACTTTTTTAAGGACCCTCCATACTGTTCTCCATTGTGGCTGTACCAATTTATATTTCTAACAACAGTGTAAGAAACTTCCTTTTTCTCCGCACTCTGCTGGCCTTTATTTGTAGATTTTTGTTGCTGGCCATTCTGTCTGGTGTAAGGTGATACCTTATTGTAGTTTTGATAACATTAAAAAATGATGAATATAGTTAGTCATATTGTGTTGCACAGTTAAAAACTATTGAGTCAACCTTCAAAGCTCTCATCACAAGAAAAAAACATTATATCATCTGTGAAAATGGAAGTATGATAACTAGACTTATTGTAATCATTTTTGCAACATACATAAATTGTTTTGTTGTTTAGCTGCTCAGTTGTGTCTGACTCTTTTGCAACCCTATGGACTGTAGCTCACCAGGCTCCTCTGTCCACGGGATTTCCCATGCAAGAATATTGGAGTGGGTTGCCATTTCCTTCTCCAGCGGATCTTCCTCTCCATCTCCAGGTTTCAAATGCACATCTCCTGCATTGGCAGGCAGAGTCTTTATCACTGAGCCACCGGGGAAACTCCAACACATACAACATACCTAACATACACAAATACTTTTTCATTATGTTGTATGTATAAAACTAATATAATGTTATGAGTTAATTATAACTCAGTAAAAAATTAATACTTAATAAAAAAAAAGTAAGATAGGTGTACCATAATATAATGATCTGTTACTGCTAAGTCACTTCAGTCGTGCCCAACTCTGTGTGACCCTATAGATGGAAGCCCACCAGGCTCCCCCGTCCCTGGGATTCTCCAGGCAAGAACACTGGAGTGGGTTGCCATTTCCTTCCCCAATGCATGAAAGTGAAAAGTGAAAGTGAAGTTGCTCAGTTGTATCCAACTCTTAGTGACCCCATTGACTGCAGCCTACCAGGCTTCTCTGTCCATGGGATTTTCCAGGCAAGAGTACTGGAGTGAGGTGCCATCACCTTCTCTGGATATAATGGTCAAAGAGTAACAAAAATGGATTATAGTAGAGCAGATAAAATTATTCCACATTGACCTGTCATTTTAAAAGATCAAATGCAAGTTCATTCACCTTATTTTAACCCAAATATTATTTTCCAGTCTATGCGACTGTTACCTATTAATTCAGTTTCTTGGCATGAAAGCTACTTAGTATAGGAATATGAATAACACCTTTGGCATGCAAGCAACTTGGTATAGGAATATGAATAACACTTATAAAATAGCCTTTACTTGATACAATTGAATCAGTTGCATATTAACACTCTAGGTTGTTTGTGCATATGTGCAGAAAAGTGTTTTATAGTCTTTTGAAAGAAGTAGCATGCATATGGCTATACTGATATTTTCACTTATATTTAAAAGTAATGAAGACAAAAGCATCCCCATTTTTCATTCTGAGGGGCATTGCCATGTAGAGATTAGCTCACAAAACCAGAAGAAACCTTTGGAGAGGTGAGTATTCAGCTTGATGTGCATCTGGCAGGGATCCCCAGTTAGTTCACAAATATAAATGTCTTTAGCAGATAGAAAGAAGAGTAAGGAAAGATTCCTTTCCTACTCTGAACCTTCTTTGGGGTGACTGGAATGCGGATAATTATCTAAAACATTTTAAGCACCCTCGTTGAATTCCTGTCCTGACCCTGAAGGATCAAATGGCCAATAAACCACAGGCTTCCACCCCAATTTTTTCCAGGAGGCAGAGCGATGCTAGAAGGGAAGAGAGTGAAAGGCCCTTCTGTCTTCTCAGAGCCACAAGAAGGAGGAACTGGTTACACTGGTTTCATAGGTTAAATGTATTAAAAGCCATACATTCTTCTATCTTCTCATTTCCAATGTTTCTGTTGTGTGAATGAATAAAGTCAGAAGGTTTTCAGGGAGAAGAAACTGTCCTCAAGCAGGATACATTGTTGCTATATAATCCCTAGTACAGAGTTGAAACTGAGTTGCTTGTTGTGTAATCATCAGTTCTGGGCTTAAAGGAAAACAAAACAAAACAAAACAAACAAACAAACAAAAAAAACACTTTATATGACTAAGACTAAAGAATGTAAAGAAAAGAAAAAAGTTTGTCCTTTTCTCCACCTTGACAATCCCAGATCCCTCTCTCAGGAATCCCAGACCCTTCTCTCCTTGGAATTCTTATCAACCTGCCTAGGAATTGACTATCTCAGTTGGAGAACTCAGGTTTATTAAGCCAATGGGCCCAGAGGAGTTAACACTTCAAACTCTGAGCCCCAAACAAAGAGGTTACAAAGCTTTTATAGACAGTGCATGACATCAGACTGTAGTGGTCGATGCTAACAGTTAATAGGCTGGTTTAAATTAGGGGTTTCACTTGCAGGAACAGTGGTTAGGACAGGGTCGGGGAATGCCTGACCTTTATACAGACAAGCATGATTAAGTATGATTACAGAGACTGGGCAATTGAAAAAGCAGGACAAGGGTGAGTGAGATAACCTTCAGTTCTAGCATTGTTGTAAGTCTCCATTTTCTTGATGTACGTACATGACTTACATGACTTTGCAAGAAGCAGGCTGAGTTACAGAAGCAGAACGAGCAGGAAGTTATTGTAAATTTTTAACTTTTCTTCTTAACCTCCAATTAATATTTAGGGTTGATTTCCTTTAGGATTGACTGATCTGATCTCCTTGCAGTCCAATGGGCTCCCAAGAGTCTTCTCCAGCACCACAGTTTGAAATTATCACTTCTTCACCACTCAGCCTTCTTTATGGTCCAACTCTCACATTCGTACAAGACTACTGGAAAAACCATAGCTTTGACTACATGGACCTTTGTTGGCAAAGTGATATCTCTGCTTTTTAATACACTAAGTTTGTGATAGCTTTCCTTCCAAGGAGGAAGCATTTTTACATTCCCCTTTGCTTTCTTGATTTACATTCTTCAAAGACGTCCATGCTTCCCAACTGGCTGGAACTCAAGCTTCAGTTTACTCTCACACAACCCAACCCCCCCACATTCCCAGCTTCTTTCTATTAGTAACATCACCCACTGTGACCCAGTAATCACAAAGTCTTTTTAGTCTCAGTAAGTGAAGGATACTTCTTTTTGGATGAACATGAGATATGCCTATCAATTACCAAACTTTTTTTTCTTTTTTTCCCCCTTCCTTAGGTGACTGAGAACATATCTTGTCAAAGGAGTGTTGACCCTGAAACAATCTGACAAAAAATCCCAGCTAGTCTGATGCTGCTATTACTATACAAAATAGCAGGGACATTTTTGGGACATTTCTAGGAACTTCGGGAAACTCTCTGGACCTTTTATGCCATGTAATGTTCTGGGCTTTTCATTATTAATTTCTTTGGCATCAGTGAAATAAAAAATCAATGCATTTACACTTCTGGTAAAAGACAGACACGTTTGTTTTAAACTTCAGTTTATTTGCTATGTTTCTGAAATTTAGCATATTGCATGAATGCATCAGTGATATTATAACAAAATTTTAACTTATTGAATTGATCCAAATGATTTAATTTTATTTATGTTAGGAAAGAAGGAAAAACTCCAAAAAAAA
>SJYQ01001666.1:80874-100769 GCA_006410935.1 Redunca redunca
CGTTTCCTCCACTTGTAACCCCTTCTTGGCTATTGACTTTTGCATATACCAATTATAGTAGATTCAATTCATTTTACAGGAATAAAAATAAGACCTTGGAATGTCTTTAATGGACTTTTATTTTCCTTTAAGGATTCTTGTTAATGAGTCCTCTTGTTCAAATAAAAAACTTTAACACATCCCTTTCCTTTATGTACGGAAGCAGGCAAAGATGGTTACATCATTTACGCACACCCACTCAGGACTCTGGTTTAGAAGAGAGAAAAGATGGAGAAGCTATAGGTATTGATAGCACTGAATAATCAGTGCCTGTTTCAGTAATTGCAAGGTTGACTTTCTATTGTAAAATGAATGGTGACATTTGATATAAAAGTAAAATCAAGGAACTTAAAAAGTTAATAATCTATTTCTAGGCCTTACTGATATTACTAATTTTAATTTTCAAATGGATTTTTAAAAAATACTTTAGGAGGAGTAAGTGATCTTACAACATACTTTGCAGACAATTTGTGATGGGATAATATGTTTAGTGACTTTCATACCCAGTCTTTGTACAACTTAGGCTACAAGATACTTTTTATAAACAGTAATACTTGTGAGAGTGATTAAATTAGATGTTATATATTGACTGTCTATCAGCATTGCAAATAGAACATAAAATAATCTCAATTAAAAGTAGGTAGCTGCTGCTTTGACAATATTTATATTTCCTTATGTATCAGATTAATTCATGGCTAATACTTTCTCATTTAATAGTTCTTGTTATTTCTGGAATAAAGTCTTTCATTCAGTTCAGTTCAGTCACTCAGCTGTGTCCGACTCTTTGTGACCCCATGAACCACAGCACGCCAGGCCTCCCTGTCCATCACCAACTTCCGGTGTCTACCCAAACCCATGTCCATTGAGTCGGTGATGCCATCCAACAATCTCATCTTCTGTCTTCCCCTTCTCCTCCTGCCCTCGATCTTTCCCAGCATCAGTTTTTTTTTTTTTTCAAATGAGTCAGTTCTCCACAGTAGGTGGCCAAAATATTGGAGTTTCAGCTTCAACATCAGTCCTTCCAATGAACACCCAGGACTGATCTCCTTCAGGATGGACTAGCTGGATCTCCTTGCAGTCCAAGGGACTCTCAGGAGTCTTCTCCAATACCACAGTTCAAAATCATAAGTTCTTCGGTGCTCAGCTTTCTTTATATGGTCTTTAGTAGTGCATTTTTTAACATTAGTATAGTTTGTTGTTGTTGTTGTTTATTTTTTCTAATGTCTGTTTTAGGACCCCAGTTTCTCCATGGGCCCAAATATAAAAGTTTCTCCCTATCCTTAATGCCTACTAAATTATTTTCTCTTTCATGATGTTTATCCTTATTTTTTCAATGGATTGGTCATGATTTTTTTTTGTTACCACTTTTGTATGTACAACAAAAATAAACATGTTACTTTTCAGACATTTCTCTGCAAGCTCATGTTTCTTATGGACTGTGAGCCTATGAAATATTATATGAAAAGTATTCAGTAAGCTTTGACATAATGGCTGTGATATCACTTCCCTAACTTTCTCAATAATTTGTGCTTAATGTTCTGTGTTTGAATCTGCCTGCTTGTTTTTGGTTTAGCAGAGACAAATACCTTATAAATATGCATTACATTCTACTGCCACAATTGTATATTTTGAACTCTCTACATAACAATCCATCTATACATTCTATTTAACATGAAAATTATTTTATAAAATTTTATGTATTTTACATCTTCTGTGTACTGCTTGTAGAATGTAACTGGACAGACACGTTATTCAACCTCAGGTATTTGCTGTTCAGCTGTCCAGATCATTCAACAGGTTACTCCATTTTAGGCTTTATTTTAGTTCTTAGAATTCAAGTACACATTAACCACAGGAAGGAAACCTGCTTCACGTTACTTTCTACAGGTCCACAAGAAAAATTAAGTCCTCTGAAAATTAATTTGACAGGTTGAGAATTATTTAAGAGAATGACTATAAAATTTGATTTGAATCTTGTCTTCACTAGAAGCAGTGTTCCATAATTTCTCTAAGCCTGTATTTACTTATCTGTAAAAATGTAATAATAATACCTACCTTATAGGACTGACTTATGAGTGGAATAAACATATTCTATGTAAAATATTACTGAGGAAGATACTTACAAGTAACATTTATTTTTTTTTTAATTTACTATTGAAATTATTTTGTGATTTTTAGCATTAATATCCTGAAAAGATAGCCATTATGTTTTCCTCCATTTTATTTTTTGACATGGCTGTCTTGGAAGTTTCCCTAGTTTGAGTAGTTCCACTTTATTTTTGCTTTTGTTGCCCAAGCTTCTGATATTATATCCAAAAAAGCATTGCTAAAGCCAATGTCAAGGTGTTTTTCCCTTTGTTTTCTTCTTGGAGATGTATGGTTTCAAGTTTTAAATTACTTTATTGAATTTTGTCTATAGTGCAGCATGCTGTGCTGTACCATCCTTAGTTGCTCAGTAGTGTTGGACTCTGAGACCCCATAGACTGTAGCCCACCAGGTTCCTCTGTCCATGAAATCTCCAGGCAAGAATACTGGAGTGGATTGCTATGCCCTCCTCTAGGGGATCTTCTCAACCGAGTGATCAAACCAAGTATCCTTCATTGCAGGAAGATTCTTTACCAGCTGAACAACTAGGGAAGCCCACAGTGTGGTATAAATGTTCAATTTTATTATTTTACATGTTATATTGAAGAAGAAGAAGAAGAAGAAGAAAACTACTATTCTTCTCCTCCTGTTTATTTCTATCTTGTGTGTCTCCTCTAATTTCCTAAAGAACTCTTCACTTCTGAGACTTCTTTGCCACCGAATGTGTGGGAATTTTTCCCCATTACAAGCAAGTCTCTGCAACACCAGCTGGATGTCCTATAACTTAACTCATTTCTAACATTCACCTAGAGACAGTGTCCGATTCCACATTAAGAACTCAGTTCAGCAAGATTGCTTTCCCACTCCCCAAATCAGATGTCAAGTGCAAGTAGTAGGTTTCCAGGTTACCCACAACTCTGACTTGGCTATAAATTAGAGGTTCCCATGAGCCTTTCCTCATATTTGATTAATTTGTTACAGAAGCTAGCAGAACTAAGAAAAACATATTTATTTTTTAAAGGAAATGATATAGGACAAAGAAAAATAGTCAGATGAAGAGAAAGAGTTAAATTTGGAAGGGTCCCAAGTGTAAGAACTTCTCTTCCTGTGGAGTTAATGTGCATCACCTCCTTGGTACATAAATGTACTTGGGAACCTGAAAACTCTCTGAACTCAATACTATTGGGATTCTTATAATGGCCTCATCACATAGGCATAATCAAACATTAATTCCTTTTCCAGCCTTTCTCAAGAGAATGAGGAGCAGGGCTGAAAATTTCAAACTTCTAATCAGAGCTTCCCTGTTAGCTCTAGGCTGGATGAAGCATAAGCTGGAATCAAGATTGCTGGGAGAAATATCAATAACCTCAGATATGCAGATGGCACCACCCTTATGGCAGAAAGTGAAAAGGAGCTAAAGAGCCTCTTGGTGAAAGTGAAAGGAGAGAGTGAAAAAGATGGCTTAAAACTCAGTGTTCAGACAACCAAGATCATGGCATCTGGTCCCATCACTTCATGGCAAATGGATGGTGAAACAGTAGAACCAGTGACAAACTTTATTTTCTTGGGCTTCAAAATCACTGCAGATGATGACTATAGCCATAAAATTAAAAGATGCTTGCTCCTTGGAAGAAAAGCTAAGACCAGTTTAGACATAATAATAGAAAACAGAGACATTACTTTTCTGACGTTCTGTCTAGTCAAAGCTATGGTTTTTCCAGTAGTCATGTATGGATATGAAAGTTGGAGTATAAAGAAACCTGAGGGCAGAAGAATTGATGCTTTTGAACTGCCTTGTTGGAGAAGACTGTTGAGAGTCCCTTGGACTGCAAGGAGATCCAACCAGTCAATCTTTAAGAAAATAAGTCCTGAATATTCGTTGGAAGGACTGATGTTGAAGATGAACCTCCAATTATTTGGCCACCTGATGCAAAGAACTGACTCATTTGAAAAGACCCTGATGTTGGGAAAGATTGAAGGCAGGAGGAGAAGGGGCCGACAGATGATGAGATGATGGGATGGCATCACCGACTCAATGGACATGAGTTTTAGTAAGCTCCAGGAGTTGGTGATGGACAGGGAAGCTTGGTGTGCTGTAGTCCATTAGGTCACAATGAGTCAGACATCACTAAGTGACTGAACTGACTGAATTATAGTTTGTTCGTTCTGGTTGACCAGCACTTATTCAGAAGACATCCAGAAACCTATCTACACAGTTGCTTCATTAGAAAGAAAAACACTCCTATCATCCAGGAGATTTACAAGTGTTTCAGGAAACCTGTGTCAGGAACTGGGGTCAAAGACCAAATATTAGAACTGAAGACATTCCTAATGTTCTTATCATCCAGAGAATTACAAAGCTTCACAATCTCTGTACAGGTACNGTCAGGAACTGGGGTCAAAGACCAAATATTAGAACTAAAGACATTCCTAATGTTCTTATCATCCAGAGAATTACAAAGCTTCACAATCTCTGTACAGGTACTATTGGCAGAGACCAATATATATTTTATCATATATATGGATACCCAGTCCTCCTCACCATTTGTTGAATTGTACTTACACCATCAGGTGTGTTCTTGATACCCTTTATGAAAATTAATTGACCATATATTCTTGAGTCTATTTTCAGTCTCAGTATTCTGTTTCATTGTCATGTGTCGTTGTTTCAATGGCAGTACCATTGTTTTTATTATTATACCTTTGAACAAAAATTTGAAATCAGACTGTAGTGAATCTAGCTCTGTTCTTTCTTAAATTTGCTTTAATTATTCAGAGTCTCTTGTGATTCTATATGAATTTTAGGATTATTTTTCCTACTCTTGTGAAACAAATGGGATTTGGCTAAGGACTGCATTGAATCTGCATATCACTTAGAATAACATGAATATTTTATCAATATTAATCCTTTCAATTCATGAAGGCAAAACATATTTCCATCTACTTGTGTCTTCTTCAGTTGCTTTCACAAGTATCTTACAGTTTTTAGTGTACATGTATTTTACTTTATTGGTGAATTTTATCCTTAGTTATTTTACTCTTTTTACTACTATTATAAACTGAATGGTTTTCTTGATTTAATTGTGATAGAGATCATTGAGTCATGTTTGAACTGGNTATATATCTGCAACCAGCGCACTAAGCGTGGCTGAGAGGAGCCACCCCACGTCCGAGGTCAGGGGCAGCAGCCGGGAGGAGCTACCCCGCATCCGAGGTCACAGGCAGCAGCCAGGAGGAACAACCCCATGTCCAAGGAGAGTTGGCCACGTGGGCGCAGGAGGGCCTAGAGGAGCTATCACACATTGAAGGTCAGAAAGGGCGGCGGTGAAGAGATACCCTTTGTCCAAGGTAAGGAACAGCAGCTACACTTTGCTGGAGCAACCCTGAAGAGATATCCCACGACCAAGGTAAGAGAAACCCAAGTAAGATGTTGCAAGAGGGCATCAGAGGGCAGACACACTGAAACCATACTCACAGAAAACTAGTCATTCTAATCACTAGGACCAAAGCCTTGTCTAACTCAATGAAACTAAGCCATGCCCATGGGGCAAACAAAGACAGGCAGTTCATGGTGGAGAGGTCTGAGAAAATGTGATCCACTGGAGAAGGGAATGGAGAACCACTTCAGTATTCTTTCCTTGAGAATCTATGAACAGTATGAAAAGGCAAAATGATAGGATACTGAAAGAGGAACTCCCTAGGTCAGTAGGTAACCAACACACAACTGGAGGTCAGTGGAGAAATAACTCCAGAAAGAATGAAGGGATGGAGCCAAAGAAAAAAAGAATACCCAGCTGTGGATTTGACTGGTGATAGAAGCAAGGTCCAGTGCAGTAAAGAGCAATATTGCATAGGAACCTGGAATGTCAGGTCCATGAATCAAGGCAAACTTGAAGTGGTCAAACAAGAGATGGCAAGAGTGAACGTCCACATTCTAGGAATCAGTGAACTAAAAAGGACTGGAATGGGTGAATTTAACTTAGATGACCATCATATCTACTACTGCGGGCAGGAATTACTCAGAAGAAATAGAGTAGCCATCATGGTCAACAAAAGAATACGAAATGAAGTACTTGGACAATATCAAAACCGACAATGATCTCTGTTCATCTCCAAGGAAAACCATTCAATATCACATTAACCCAAGTCTATGCCCCAATGAGTAATGCTGAAGAAGTTGAAATTGAGCGGTTCTATGAAGACCTAAAAAAACTTTTAGAGCTAACACCTACAAAAGATGTCCTTTCCATTATAGGGGACTGGAATGCAAAAGTAGGAAGTCAAGAAACACCTGGAGTAACAGGCAAATTTGGCCTTGGAATGAGGAATGAAGCAGGGCAAAGACTAATAGAGTTTTGCCAAGAAAATGCACTGGTCGTAGCAAACACCCTCTTCCAACGACACAAGAAAAGACTCTACACACGGACATCACCAGATGGTCAACACTGAAATCAGATTGATTATATTCTTTGCAGTCAAAGATGAAGAAGCTCTACACAGTCACCAAAAAAAAAAAAAAAAAAAAAAACCAGGAGCTGACTGTGGCTCAGATCATGAACTCCTTATTACCAAATTCAGACTTAAATTGAAGAAAGTAGGGAAAACCGCTAGACCATTCAGGTATGACCTAAATCAAATCCCTTATGATTTTACAGTGGAAGTGAGAAATAGATTTAAGGGTATAGATCTGATAGATTGAGTGCCTGATGAACTAGGGAATGGGGTCTGGACAATGTACAGGAGACAGGGATAAAGATCATCCCCATGGGAAAGAAATGCAAAAAAAGCAAAATGGCTGTCTGTGGAGGCCTTACAAATAGCTGTGAAAAGAAGAGAAGTGAAAAGTAAAAGAGAAAAGGAAAGATAATAATCATTTAAATGCAGAGTTCCAAAGAAGAGCAAGAAGAGATTAAAAAAACCTTCTTCAGCGATCAATGCAAAGAAATAGAGGGAAAGAACAGAATGGGAAAGACTAGAGATTTCTTCAAGAAAATTAGAGATTCCAAGGGAACTTTTCATGCAAAGATGCGCTTGATGAAGGACAGAAA
This sequence comes from Redunca redunca, assembly GCA_006410935.1. Lineage (NCBI taxonomy): Eukaryota > Metazoa > Chordata > Mammalia > Artiodactyla > Bovidae > Redunca > Redunca redunca. The sequence continues at coordinate 88,047 of SJYQ01001666.1, forward strand.
TTGTATGGACCTAAAAGAAGTAGAAGATATTAACAAGAGGTGGCAAGAATACACAAAAGAACCATACAATAAAGATATTCACAACCCAGATAACCATGATGGTGTGATCACTCATCTAGAGCCAGAAATCCTGGAATGTGAGTCAAGTGGGCCTTAGAAAGCATCACTATGAACAAAGCTAGTGGATGTGATGGAATTCCAGTTGAACTATTTCAAATCCTGAAAGATGATGCTGTGAAGGTGCTGCACTCAATATGCCAGCAAATTTGGAACACTCAGCAGTGGCCATAGGACTGGAAAGGTCAGTTTTCATTCCAATTCCAAAGAAAGGCCATGCCAAAGAATGCTCAAACTACTGCACAATTGCACTCATCTCAAATGCTAGTAAAGTAATGCTCAGAATTCTCCAAGCCAGGCTTCAGCAATACATGAACCATGATCTTCCTGATGTCCAAGGTGGTTTTAGAAAAGGCAAAGGAACCGGAGATCAAATTGCCAACATCTGCTGGATCATCAAAAAAGCAAGTGAATTCCAAAAAAATATCAATTTATGCATTATTGACTATGCCAAAACTTTTGACTGTGTGCATCACAGTGAACTGTGGAAAATTCTAAAATAGATGGGAATACCAGAGCACCTGACCTGCCTCTTGAGAAACCTATATGCTGGTCAGGAAGCAACAGTTAGAACTGCACATAGAACAACAGACTGGTTCCAAAAAGGAAAAGGAGTACGTCAAGGCTGTATATTGTCACCCTGCTTATTTAAGTTATATGCAGAGTACATCATGAGAAACGCTGGACTGGAAGAAACACAAGCTGGAATCAAGATTGGTGGAAGAAATATTAATAACCTCAGATATGCAGATGCTGCTAAGTCACTTCAGTCATGTTCAATTTTGTGCGACCCCATAGACAGCAGCCCACTAGGCTCCTCTATCCCTGGGATTCTCCAGGCAAGAATACTGGAGTGGGTTGCCGTTTCCTTCTCTAATGCATGAAAGTGAAAAGTGAAAGTGAAGTCACTCAGTCATGTCCAACTCTTAGCGACCCTATGGACTACAGCCTACCTGGCTCCTCCATCCATGGGATTTTCCAGGCAAGAATATTGGAGTGGGGTGCCATTGATATGCAGATGACACCACCCTTATGGCAGAAAGTGAAGAGGAACTAAAAAGCCTCTTGATGAAAGCGAAAGTGGAGAGTGAAAAAGTTGACCTAAAGCTCAACATTCAGAAAACCAAGATCACGGTATCCGGTCCCATCACTTCATGGGAAATAGATGGGGAAACAGTGGAAACAGTGTCAGACTTTACATTTTTGGGCTCCAAAATCATTGCAGATGGTGATTGCAGCCATGAAATTAAAAGACGCTTCCTCCTTGGAAGAAAAGTTATGACCAACCTAGATAGCATTTTAAAAAGCAGAGACATTACTTTGGCAACTAAGGACTGTCTAGTCAAGGCTATGGTTTTTCCAGTAGTCATGTATGGATGTGAGAGTTGGACTGTGAAGAAGGCTGAACACCGAAGAATTGATGCATTTGAACTGTGGTGTTGGAGAAGACTCTTGAGAGTCCCTTGAACTGCAAGGAGATCCAACCAGTCCATTCTGAAGGAGATCAGCCCTGGGATTTCTTTGGAAGGGGCGATGCTAAAGCTGAAACTCCAGTACTTTGGCCACCTCATGTGAAGAGTTGACTCATTGGAAAATACTCTGATACTGGAAGGGATTGGGGGCAAGAGGAGAAGGGGACGACAGAGGATGAGATGGCTGGATGGCATCACTGACTTGATAGGCATGAGTCTGAGTGAACACCAGGAGTTGGTGATGGACAGGGAGGCCTCGTGTACTGCGATTCATGGGGTTGCAAATAGTCGGACAAGACTGAGCAACTGAACTGAACTGAACATATATATCAATATACATTTATATCAATGTATAATTGTGCATATATGTACATATATATATACACACATAAGTATACATTAGTGGTTAAAGTCATAATAACATCAAATGAAAATTACAGTGGTAGCATTCAATATTAGTGCACATATTTATCACTCATTCATTGATACATTGTTGTAGCTTACTGCATTATATTGGGTTGGGAAATGGTTTAGGATAATTGTTCTTAACCACTACTCTATCATCTGGAACCTGAATTGAAATAGACTATTATTTTCAAAGGTTCAGTTCAGTTCATTTCAGTCACTCAGTCGTGTCTGACTCTTTGCGACCCCATGAATCGCAGCACGCCAGGCCTCCCTGACCATCACCAACTCCTGGAGTTCACTCAGACTCGTGTCCATCAAGTCAGTGATGCCATCCAGCCATCTCATCCTCTGTCGTCCCTTTCTCCTCTTGCCCCCAATCCCTCCCAGTATCAGAGTCTTTTCCAAAGAGTCAACTCTTTGCATCAGGTGGCAAAAGTACTAGAACTTCAGCTGTAGCATCATTCCTTCCAAAGAAATCCCAGTGCTGATCACTTTCAGAATGGACTGGTTGGATCTCCTTGCAGCCCAAGGGACTCTAAAGAGTCTTCTCCAACACCACAGTTCAAAAACATCAATTCTTTGGCGCTCAGCCTTCTTCACAGTCAAATGCTCACATCCATACATGACTACTGGAAAAACCATAGCCTTGATTAGACAGTCCTTAGTTGGCAAAGTAACGTCTCTGCTTTTGAATATGCTATATAGGTTGGTCATAACTTTTCTTCCAAGGAATAATTGTCTTTTAATTTCATGGCTGCAATCACCATTTGCAGTGATTTAGGAGCTCAAAAAGTGAAGTCTGACACTGTTTCCACTGTTTCTTCATCTATTTCCCATGGAGTGATGGGACCGAATGCCAAAAAACTCTATATTCCCTTACATAAGTCAGTTTGTAGCTGCATGCTTCTGATCTCCATATGCGCATGGGGGGTGGGGGTAGGGGGAAGGTCCCAGGTTGCAATTTTTTTACAATCACAGTGAACTCATACTAATGTGATCTGGCTCTAATTTTTACTGTTTCTATATTTTTAACACTTATTTTTTGTCCTTTTCAGGATGCATTAACAGTGATAGACTGTCAAATTGCCAATGCCAAGGTTATGAATGCTTACATTATAATATTTCTGTTGCATCAGTCAAAATATATTAAATTCTTATTTCCTGACATGCTCTTGTTCTTGTTTAAACATTAATATCTGGAGACATTTCAGACTTAGGAAAGGAATACATTGTTATACTGAAAGAGGAGAGTGACAAAGTTGACTTAAAACTCAACATTCATAAAACGAAGATCATGGCATCTGGTCCCATCACTTCATGGGAAATAGATGGGGAAACAGTGGAAACAGTGTCAGACTTTGTTTTTTGGGGCTCCAAAATCACTGCAGATTGTGATTGCAGCCATGAAATTAAAAGACGCTTACTCCTTGGAAGAAAAGTTATGACCAACCTAAATAGTATATTCAAAAGCAGAGACATTACTTTGCCAATTAAGGTCCGTCTAGTCAAGGCTACGGTTTTTCCTGTGGTCATGTATGGATGTGAGAGCTGGACTGCCAAGAAGGCTGAGCACCGAAGAATCAATGCGTTTGAATTGTGGTGTTGGAGAAGACTCTTGAGAGTATCTTGGACTGCAAGGAGATGCAACCATTCCATTCTGAAGGAGATCAACCCTGGGATTTCTTTGGAAGGAATGATGCTAAAGCTGAAGCTCCAGTACTTTTGCCACCTCATGAGAAGAGTTGACTCTTTGGAAAAGACTCTGATGCTGGGAGGGATTGGGGGCAGGAGGAGAAGGGGACAACAGAGGCTGAGATGGCTGAATGGCATCACGGACTCGATGGACCTGAGTCTGAGTGAACTCCGGGAGATGGTGATGAACAGGGAGGCCTGGNTAATCTTTTTACAAAATTTTGTTTACTGTGGGATAATATGTAGATGAATCAAAACAACTAAAATGTTATATTAGCCAAGGAACTTACTTTAAATTCAATAAAATAACTATACATTGTCTCCAAATAGTATCTTCCATAGTTTTATAACTGGTATTAAAATATCATGTTATTGAAACTTTATTAAAAATTAAAAGTCACACTTTCCCTAAATATATCTGACTGTTTTTTAAAAATATTACTGCTCTTTGCTTTCTGCCTCACTCTTGAACATGTTTAAAACATGTTGACAGTACAAATGTTTTTGAACAGGTGCAGCTAGATTGCAGTTGTTGTTGTTTTAGTTGCTAAGTCATGTCCAATTCATTTTCACCCCTGCGGATTGTAATTCCACCAGGCTTCTTCCTCCATGGAATTTTTCCAGGCAAGAATACTGGAGCGGGTTGATGAGGCAGACCATAGGAAATTATTTTTAGAAATAAACTCAGAGATGGTGAGGGACAAGGAAGGCTGGCATGGTACAGTGCATGGGGTCACAAAGAGTTAGACAAGACTTAGTGACTGAAATTAACTGAACTGAACTGACTGTAAAGAAAAAAGTTCAGTTACACTATTTTTATTCAAACTTTAAAAGATAAATTTAATCTATTTTTAGTATAATTTTTCATTCCTGACAAATGTTTTAAATCACACACTATAGTTAAAAATAATCTTTGAGATCACATAAATTGATTTAATCTTATTTGTAATTGAAATGACCGTATTTAATGTGTTGAATGTGCTATAAAAATAGATTTTTGTTTCTTGGCATTTATGAAAATTAGTTTATATGGGAAAAGCTGTGATTAAATTAAGGAGCTTTATCCTGGATTATCTAAGTAGACCATGGAAGATAGATAGAGACAATATGAAGATGATGGTAGAGACTGTATTAATGCTGCCACAAACAAGAAATGCTGATAGGCACAAAAACAGTAAGTTAAAGAGTTGATTCTCCCCTAAAGTTTCTGAAGCAAGTGCAGCCATGTCAACACCTTGATTTCAGACTTTTGGCTTTCTTACTGTGAGAAAACTAATTTCTGTTGTTTAAATGCCAACTTTTTTTTTTTTTTGGTAAATTGTTATACCAGCCGTAAGAAACTAATAAGGAGAGTAAACTAGCATTTTTTTTTAATCTGATAATACATAATATGAAATTTAATGATGATATAGATTTTTAAATATATATAAGTGTTTGAAACAGTCATGGGATAGATCAATGGTTCTCTAATAAGGGTACTTTTATAATTCATCTTTCTGATAAAATTAAAAAAAAAAAAACAGTAAGAATTAAATAAATTGTCCCTAAGTTTTACACAAAATTTGGAAGTTTTCAAATTATGGATATATTTTGCCTACAAAACTAGCCCGCTGATGTATCCTTTCAATTGTGGAAATGTTAAAACTTAGGCTTTAAACTTTAAGCATTCAAGAAATGTTAAAAACAAGTTCAATTCATGTCAACAACAAGATTTTTTACTTATTGAAATCTTATCTTCATATCATAAATATGAAGTTTGGTGATTACACTATGTTTCCTACACCTTTGTATCAGTAACTCTTAAGTTTTACCAATTTTCTTCATCAATTCAGGAAACATTTACTATTTATTTACTCTCAGTTCAGTTCAGTTCAGTCGCTCAGTTGTGTCCAACTCATTGCAACCACATGGACTGTAGCACTCCAGGCTTCCCTGTCCATCACCAACTTGCAGAATTTGCTCAAACTCATGTCCATCGAGTAGATGATGTCATCCGACCATCTCATCCTCTAACGGTCCCTTCTCCCACCTTCAATCTTTCCCAGCATCAGGGTCTTTTCTAGTGAGTCAGTTCTTCACATCAGGTGGCCAAAGTATTAGAGTTTCAGCTTCAGCATCAGTCCTTCCAATGAATAGTCAGGACTGATTTCCCTTGGGATAAACTGGTTGGATCACTTTGCAGTCCAAGGGACTCTCAAGAGTCCTCTCCAACACCACAATTCAAAAGCATCAATTCTTTCGCACTCAGCTTTCTTTCTAGTCCAAATCTCACCTCAGTACATGACTACTGGAAAAACCACAGCTTTGACTAGACTTTATTGCAAAGTAATGTCTCTGCTCTGTTTATAAATTTAAATTTATTTATTTTAATTGGAGGCTAATATACTGTCTAGGTTGATCATAGCTTTTCTTTCAAGGAGCAAGCATCTTTTAATTTCATGGCTGCAGTCACCATCTGCAGTGTTTTTGGAGCTCCACAAAATAAAGTATCTCACTGTTTCCATTGTTTCCTCATCTATTTACCATTAAGTGATGGGACTGGATGCCATGATCTTAGTTTTCTGAATATTAAGTTTTAAGCCAGCTTTTTCACTCTCTTCTTTCACTTTCATCAAGAGGTTCTTTAGTTCTTCTTCACTTTCTGCCATAAGGGTGGTGTCATCTGCATAGCTGAGGTTATTGAGATTTCTCCCAGCAATTTGCTTCCAGCTTGTGCTTCCGCCAGCCCAGCGTTTCTCATGATGTACTCTGCATGGAAGTTAAACTGGCAGGGTCACAATGTAGAGCCTTGACATACTCTATTTCCTATTTGGAACCAATCTGTTTTTCCATGTCCAGTTCTAAGTGTTGCTTCTTGACCTGCATAATGATTTCTCTGGAGGCAGGTCAAGTGCTCTGGTATTCCCAGCTCTTTCAGAATTTTCCACAGTTTGTTGTGACCCACACAAAGGCTTTGGTGTAATCAATGAAGCAGAAGTCAATGTGTTTTTTTTTTTTTTTTTTTGGAANCTTTGTTTATTCTAATATTCTGTTATTTACTTTATTTACTTTTTACTTATTTGTTATCAATTATTTCTACTTCTTTTGACAAACTTAAATATGGTGGTTTAAAATTAGGTGTTTAATAGAACACTTTTGTATTTTCACTGTTTCTAATATTTGCACCAGAGACACATGTGTTTTTGAAGCTCGTCAAGGTCTGAATATTAAAAATAAAGATGGATTCAGTCACTTTTATACAAGGCTGTTGAATAGCCTGAACATGACTCAGTGAGACAGGTCAATCTTCCCTGATACTCATTTCTCCTTGAGTCTCTTACACTTCATTAGTCAGGCTTGTCTTAGTGGAAATAAGGTCTCATTCATTTTCAATAGATTGATATTACTTCTGTCACTGAGAGTCATCTAAAATCCTTTCTAATACTCTGATGTGCTGTATAGTCTCTTATATTTATATTATCATTATTTTAAATTTTTCAAAGAATGAGCAAGGAAAAGTACTAGTATCTTTCCATGATCTGGTTCCCTCTTTATTTTTATTCAACAACATGAGATAGGTTAACTGAATATCAAGGTTAAAAAGCACGCATACAATACATCATGTCTGTGTGAGTAAAGTAAAAATTTCAGAACACAAAGGCTTGTTTGTCTTGTGACAAGGTACCTTACAGCTCATAGGCTGACAGCACATGGAATTCTTGTATGGCAACTTAATAAGCTGAGCAATATAGCAGCGAACAATAGTGTTGGTTGCTTTTATCAAACCTTTAATAGAAAATTTTAGTTTGATTTTGACCTCATAATAGTTACTAACAATTTTTCAAATGTGCCACTAAAACAGAAAGCATGGTCCATTTTTTTTTTCCCCCTAAAACTTTATCACATTTTGTTTTGTTTTGTTTTCCATTTGGGTCTCCACAGCATTTCTTTATGTCTAAGTTGTTTTACTCATTTCTTAAACATTTTGAAAATAATTTAAAATCCCATCATGGAAATAATTCAGGAAGTAAAACAGTGGAAGGCAATAGACCTGGCCCCAAAAAAATACAAACTGGAAAGGAAAAAAAAAAAAAAAAAAAGACAAAGTTCTGAGACATTCCAGTAGAAATAAGAGGATACTAACATCAAAGGCATTATCCAAAGTGTACAGAGGTATAAAATAGCATTATTTCACAGCATCAATAAAATATGAAATTTCAGAGAAGGAAGAGGTCATTTCAGTCTGTGACAGATAAAATTTATGCCTTAAAAGTCGCTCAGTTTGGATTTATTTCTGCTTAAAATTTATTTCATACTGTTTCAAAAACTTTCTTAAATCTTCCATTTCCCCCATTTCCTTATTTTATCAAATCAAATAAAACTGCAATGGATCAAATAAGAGCTTCCTTGACTTTCTAATATTAAAATATCAAACATACTTTAGTATATAACCACCTGCCTGTTACCATAGCACAACAGTTCTCAAACTTCTGTGTTCATCTGTGTCACCTTGAGAGCTTAAAATATAGATTTCTGGTTCCTAAGCCTGAGATGGACCCTCAAATTTGTATTTCTATCAAGTCCCTATATATTTTACAAAAGCCTTTAACTTCTAAACTGTACAATGATTTTTGTACCTTTTATGTATAATAAAATGTACAATATACAAATGTATCTCATTTGTTGGTATTTCTAAAATAACACCTAATATTGTCAAAATTATCTTAATTACTACAAAATAAAATTTACCATTTTTAAATTACATATATATGCGTTAGTATACTGTATTAGTGTTTTTCTTTCTGGATTACTTCACTCTGTATAATAGGCTCCAGTTTCATCCACCTCATTAGAGCTGATTCAAATGTATTCTTTTTAATAGCTGAGTAATGGTAATGATAACCCTGTATGTGAGACAGAAAGAGATACAGACGTATAGAACAGTCTTTTGGACTCTGCGGGAGTGGGAGAAAGTGGGATATTTGGGAGAAGGGCACTGAAACATGTATAATATCATATATGAAACGAATCGCCAGTCCAGGTTCTATGTATGATACTGGATGCTTGGGGCTGGTGCACTGAGACGACCCAGAGGGATGGTGTGGGGACGGAGGAGGGAGGGGGGTTCAGGATGGGGAACACGTGTATACCTGTGGCAGATTCATATTGATGTATGGCAAAACCAATACAATACTGTAAAGTAATTAACCTCCAATTAAAATAAATAAATGTATATATNTGTTCTTTACTATTACATTCAATTTGAAACTGTCAATAGAATTACCTCAAAGTACACAGAAAGAAAGGCGATCCAACAATCAGTCTTTTAAGATGAATCATTGTGATTTTCCCAATGTTATCAAAATAAAATCCCAAATTATTTAAGAGGAGTTCAGCTCATTTTATCATGTGGCACAGACCTAATTTACCTGCCTCTTCTATTCTAGTTACTTTGTCTTCTTTAATTGCCAAGCATGTATTTCATATCATATGTTTCATTCATATTATCTGAAATACTTAGGATATTTTCCCATCTGAAAAAAATTATCTATATTCATAAGAGACAGCCTAAGCCTTCCCTCCACTATTAAGAATAAAGGTTTGCAGTGAGTACTAATTACCATCCACTTCCGAGTTTCCATATGACTTCGTTGAAGAACTCTAATTCAACAGTTTTATTCATTCTATTAGAAATGGTGTTTGCCAATCACATAAATTGCACTGTGAGCTTCCTTAAGGCCAAATATATATAATATACATATCTTTATTCTAGATATATAATATAGCTACCACACATAGTTGGAGGGAGGCATGGTAATCCGCTCCAGTATTCTTGCCTAGAGAATTCCATGGACAGAGGAACCTGGAAGGCTACATGCAGTCCTTGGGGTTGCAAAGAATCAGAAACAACTTAGCAACTGAACAGCAACCACTCAAAGTAGGCATCAATACATTATTGATGGGTTAAAGAGTAACTGATGAGTAAGTAACGAGATAATATATTTATAAATGATCACGGAGAAGAACTTTAGTTATCTGATGATACAAGCTTGTCCAACACATTTTGTTCCAGTATCATGGAACCAAGGGACTTAAAATTATTTGTGTGGCTATAATTACAGAGATATAAAATGGCAATCCACTCCAGTACTATTGCCTGGAAAATCCCATGGGCAGAGGAGCGTGGTAGGCTACAGTCCATGGGGTCACAAAGAGTCAGACATGACTGAGCAACTTCACTTTCACTTTCAATATAAAAAATTGATAAAAGTGATAAATTTGTGTATTAAAGTGGAAAACCTGCATTTTAGCCTATATTTTAAATATTTTAAAGAAGTTTGCATTTCTACTAGAACTCAATATTCAAATAAGAGGACTATTCTGAAAAATGTTATACCTAGTTGCTTTGAAAATATATTGATAATACTGTTGTGGAGGAAACTAGAAAATATTACCCTACCTGCTACGTTCTTGTAGTTGGTCTGAGAATTAAATTGACAGGAGACAGTTTAAAACTAATTTAAATGTGTATGTATGGGAAATTATTAAAGTGACACTCAGAGAGCAACCAAAAGCAGGCAGTTATTATACATCTTTTTACATAAAGAAATAATAAATTTGGGAGGATTTGACAGAACAAAGAAGTTTAGGTAAGAAGTTTAATTAGTAAGAAATTTAAGCATAGCTTAGGCTTGGAGAGTAAATTAACGGAGAAGTAACAAAGTTTGTTGATACAGACTTCTGGGCCCTGAACTTCCTTTCTCTGCTGATACAGATGCCTCTTACCAGCCTTGTGACAAAGGGATGGTACACATCATATGAAATATTTATTTCCTGCATAAAGGACACAAACAAGTTCAAAGTGTCTTTCTTGTACCTATTGTTTTCCAAGTAACTTCAATTTGAAATAATAAATATGCCTTTGAGGCACATTTGGGTGGCCTGTCCTGGGCCCCAAGAGTTTCTGTCTCTGAAAATTTCCTTGTAAGTTTTACATATTAAAGTTGAGCTTTTTGATTGTAAAGTCTCCTTGATCAAGTCTCTTAGTCTTGATAATATGTCAGTTCAGTTGAATTCATTTCAGGAGATGGTAATGGAAGTGGGCTTCCAAAGTCAGACATATGATGCAAACAATCACATTTTTAATAAAAGATATTACCATGGATACAAAACAAAACAAAACCTTATGGTGGTGACTTCTCTGACGTTTATATTAAGTCTTCTAGCTTCCATTTTTGGGAAAAAAAATGCAGTTCTAGGTCTCATGGATTCCAAGTCTAAAGGATAAGACAAAATTGTAAATGTTAGTTGAGAGAGTTGTAATTAAATACTGGAGAAAACTGAAAAACAATAACAACAACAACAAAATCAGGACCCAATCCAATTTCTAGATAAGTAACAAAAAGTCAAATAAATTTAATGGCAGTAGAATCTTATATCTAATATCATAATTGTGTATCATCAGTTCAGTTCAGTCACTCAGTCGTGTCTGACTCTTTGCGACCACATGAATCACAGCACGCCAGGCCTCCCTGTCCATCACCAACTCCCAGAGTTCACTCAGATTCACGTCCGTTGAGTGAGTGATGCCATCCAGCCATCTCATCTTCTGTCATCTCCTTCTTCTCCTGTCCCCAATCCCTCCCACCATCAAAGTGTTTTCCAGTGAGTCAACTCTTTGCATGAGGTGACCAAAGTACTGGAGTTTCAGCTTTAGCATCATTCCTTCCAAAGAAATCCCAGGGCTGATCTCCTTTAGAATGGACTGGTTGGGTCTCCTTGCAGTCCAAGGGACTCTCAAGAGTCTTCTGCAACACCACAGTTCAAAATCATCAATTCTTCGGCGCTCAGCCTTCTTCACAGTCCAACTCTCACATCCATTCATACCACAGGAAAAACCATAGCCTTGACTAGACAGACCTTAGTCGGCAAAGTAATGTCTCTGCTTTTGCATATGCTATCTAAGTTGGTCATAACTTTTCTTCCAAGGAGTAAGCGTCTTTTAATTTCATGGCTGCAATCACCATCTGCAGTGATTTTGGAGCCCAGAAAAATAAAGTCGGACACTGTTTCCTCATCTATTTCCCATGAAGTGATGGGACTGGATGCCATGATCTTCGTTTTCTGAATGTTGAGCTTTAAGCCAACTTTTTCACTCTCCTCTTTCACTTTCATCAAGAGGTTTTTTAGTTCCTCTTCACTTTCTGCCATAAGGGTGGTCTCATCTGCATATCTGAGGTTATTGATATTTCTCCCGGCAATCTTAATTCCAGCTTGTGTTTCTTCCAGTCCAGCGTTTCTCATGATGTACTCTGCATATAACTTAAATAAGCAGGGTGACAATATACAGCCTTGACGTACTCCTTTTCCTATTTGGAACCAGTCTGTTGTTCCATGTCCAGTTCTAACTGTTGCTTCCTGAGCTGCATACACATTTCTCAAGAGTCAGGTCAGGTGGTCTGGTATTCCCATCTCTCTCAGAACTTCCCATTTTATTGTGATCCACACAGTCAAAGGCTTTGGCATAGTCAATATTGTGTATCATAGTTTTCACTAAAACATGTTTTCCTCTAAAATTATTTATTTTTTACCAAAGATAGTAAAAATATAGCTAATTTGTTTACAAAATTAGTCTAGTATCAATAAACATAGCATAATTATTTATATAATAGCAGAAAGAATAGTGAGTGCCTAAATAAACAATTTAAACTCTGTTTTGAAGGCACTTTTTACTAGCAATCTCCGTTTACGGAGATTATGTTTCCCTCTTGAGACTACATGGCCAAGCCAAATACTCACCATCAGACATTACCAGCAATGTCTATAGATTTCAAGGAGTTCTAATCTTGAAGTCTCCAAAATATCCTGAGGTAACCTGCCTGCCAAGAAGTGATTTATTCACTCAACTGTAAAGTGTTTTGGAGAATTCTATGTAAGCAAGTTATTAGGTCAATATTTCCAATAAAAAATTATTTGTTCCTTAAGTCAGCCATAGTTGCTTAAAGTTGTCTATTCATATCTGAGTCTATGTATCTCTTTCTCAAATATAGCATTC
>SJYQ01001667.1:0-17504 GCA_006410935.1 Redunca redunca
ACCCACTCCAGTATTCTTGCCTGGAGAATACCATGGAGAGAGGAGCCTGGCAGGCTACAGTCCATGAGGCCACAAAGAGTCAGACAGAACTGAAGCGACTTAACACACACACAAGAAAAACAGTTGATGCATGCAATAATATGGACATAATTTGAACATGGTCCTAAGATGGCAGAAGAATAGGATGGGGAGACCACTTTCTACCCCACAAATTCATCACAAGATCATTTGAACGCTGAGAAAATTCCACCAAAAAAACGTATGAACACTGGTGGAGGACACCAGGTGCCCAGAAAGGAAGCCTATTCTCTTTAAAAGGAGGTAGGACAAAATATAAAAGATAAAAAGAGAGACAAAAGAGTTAGGGATGGAGACCCGTCCCTCGGAGGAAGTCATGAAGGAGGAGAAGTTTCCAAACACCAGGAAACCCTCTCAACTGGCAGATCTGTGGAGAGTTTTGACATCTCAGAGGGCAACATAACTAACTGAGAGGGAAAAAAAACAAAACAAAACAAAACAACCCACAGATCACTTGCCTAACTGCAACTCCCAGTGGAGAAGTAGCTTAGACGTTTACGTAGGCCAGCAGCAATCAGGGGCTGAACAGGGAAGTGGGGGTTATATGCTTAGAGTAAGGACCAGGCCTCAATGCCCTGAGGGAAATCTGAGGGAGCTAACGTGAGATAGCAAACCAAACTCTGGGATAGCCAGAGAGAGACAAAGAGAGAGAGAGAGAACTTTCCCATGAAAAGCCCTAACCTAAGGCACAGCTGGCCTGCTCACAGAACAAAGGAATGAGCAAATACCAGAGGAGAGCAAGCCAGCATGTTCCTCACCCCGCCAGAGGCAGAGAGGCAGGCAGGGACAGCCAGAGCTGGAAGGCAAGAGGCAATCTCAGTTCCCAGAGATGGCATCCTCTACCAAACTCTAAGCAGGCTCCCAGTTGCTAACCAAGTCTTTCCGGGATCCTGGAGAGTTGACATCTGCCAGGAGGGTCACAGTCAGAGATCAGCTCCCCAGAGGAGACACACACCACACCTGAAACGGCACTCCTGCTGTGCACCCAGGAAACCAGGTGGCTGGCACCAGGGAAGTGATAAGATGCACCACACACCTGGGATAGTGCGCTCGCCAAGCACCTGGTCACCTGAGCTGCTCGGACCTGGGTAGGGCACAAAATGCAGGCCTAACTGAGTCTGTGCCTTTGTGGAGTATCCAAGAACCTGAACCTGAGCAGCTTAGAGCTTAGACCTGGGAAGTGCACGCAACACAGGGCTGGCTTTAGACAGTTCCCCTGCAGAGCAACCTGGAGCTGGAGCAGTATAGGCTGGGAAAGCACAAATGCCGTGAGCAGGGCCAAACCCCGTGTGGCCCAGACACTGCGAGCACTCCCCACACATGCCAGTGATATTTGTTTGCAGTGTTCCTCCCTCCCCACAGCACAATTGAACAAATGAGCCTAAATAAATGACTACCTTCACCCCCTTGTTTCAGGGTGGAAATTAGATGCTGAAGAGACTTGCAAACAGAGGAAGCCGAAATAAACAAAGAAGAGGGAACCTCTTTGGAAGTGACAGGTGCAACAGATTAAAACCCTGTAGTTAGCATTGACTACATTGAAAGGAGGCTATAGACCTTGAGAAGTATAAGCTGAAACAAGAAACTATCTGAAACTGAACTGGGCTCAACAGCTCCAGAGAGATTCCTAGATATATTTTAGTGAAGTGTAGTGTAGTAGTGTAGTGAAGTCGCTCAGTCGTGTCCGACTCTTTGCAGTCCCATGAACTGTAGCCCACCAGGCTCCTCCATCCATGGGATTCTCCAGGCAAGAGTACTGGAGTGGGTTGCCATTTCTTTCTCCAAGATATATTTTACTGTTATAATTTTTTTTTATTTTTGAGTTCTTTATTACTCCTTTAATTTTCATTTTTAAAACCTATTACCTTGCAAAAAAGGCCCTATTTTGAAAGAAAATTTCATATATATATTTTTTATAATTTTTGTGTTTTTGTTTTGCCTTTTCAATATTGTATTTTTGAGAGGCTAACCTCTAGATTTTTAACCTTTGCTTTTTGGTATTTGTTATGAATTTTGTACCTTTAAGAATCTAATCTTCAGTACCCATTTTTACTTAGGAGTGTGATTACTGGCTTGATTGCTCTCTCCTCTTTTGACAATCCTTTCTCTCCCCTGGGTTACCTCTACCTCCTCCCTCCCCCTTCTCTTCTCCACTTAACTCTGTGAATCTCTTTGGGTGTTCTGGGCTGTGGAGAACACTTAGGGAACTGATTACTGACTAGATCTGTCTCTCTCCTTTTGACTCCCCTTCTTCTCCTTCTGGTCACCTCTATCTCCTTCCTCCCTCTTTTGTTCTCTATGTAACTCTGTGAACCTCTTAGTGTTCCAGACTGTGGAGAGCACATAGGGAATTGATTATAGGCTAAATTGCTCTCTCCCCTTTTGATTCCCCCTCTTCTCCTCCTGGTCACCTCTATCTCCCTCTTCCCTCCTCTTCTCCATGTAACTCTGTGAACCTCTCTGGGTGTCCCTCACTATAGAGAATCTTTTCACAATTTACCTAGATGTTTTATCATCAGTGCTGTATGGATGGAGAAGTTTTGAGGCTACTGTAAGAATAAGACTGAAAGCCAGAGGTTCAGTTCAGTTCAGTTTAGTCTCTCAGTTGTGTCCGACTCTTTACAACGCCATGAATTGCAGCATGCCAGGCCTCTCTGTCCATCACCAACTCCCGAAGTTCACTCAGATTCACGTCCATCCAGTCATCCAGCCATCTTATCCTCTGGCATCCCCTTCTCCTCCTGCCCCCAATCCCCCCGAGTCTTTTCCAATGAGTCAGGTCTTCGCATGAGGTGGTCAAAGTACTGGAGTTTCAGCTCTAGCATCATTCCCTCCAAAGAAATCCCAGGGCTGATCTCCTTCAGAACGGACTGGTTGGATCTCCTTGCAGTCCAAGGGCCTCTCAAGAGTCTTCTCCAACACCACAGTTCAAAAGCATCAATTCTTCGGCGCTCAGCCTTCCTCACAGCCCAATTCTCACATCCATACATGACCACAGGAAAAACCATAGCCTTGACTAGACAGACCTTAGTCAGCAAAGTNAGAAAACGCCTGGCTCCAGGGAACATTAATCAACAAGAGCTCATCCAAAAGCCTCCACACCTACACTGAAACCAAGCTCCACCCAAGAGCCAACAAGTTTCATAGCAAAACATACCAAGCTAATTCTCCAACAACACAGGAACATAACCCTTAGCATTAAAATACAGGTGGCCAAAAGTCACACTAAACCCATACACACCTCAAAACTCACTACTGGACATTTCATTGCACTCCAGAGAGAAGAGATCCAGCTCCTCCCACCAAGCACCAATGCAAGACACCCTAATCAAGAAACCTTGACAAGTCACTTGTCCAACCCCACCCACAGGGAGGAACCTCCACAATAAAGAGGAGCCACAAACTTCCAGCATACGGAAAGACCACCCCAAACACAGCAATCTAAATAAGATGAAAAGGCAGAAAACTATTCATCAGGAGAGGAACATGATAAAAGCCCACCAAACCAAACCAAAGAGGAGGAGACAGGGAGTATACCTAAAAACGAATTCAGAATAATGATAGTAAATATGATCCGAAATCTTGAAAACAAAATGGAGTTACAGATAAATAGTCTGGAGACAAGGATTGAGAAGATGCAAGAAAAATTTAACAAGGATCTAGAAATAAAAAAGAGGCAATCAATAATGAATAATGCAATAACTGAGATCAAAAACATTCTGGAGGTAACCAACAGTAGAATAACTGAGGCAGAAGATAGGATAAGTGAGTAGAATGGTGGAAATAAATGAAGCAGAGAGGAAAAAAGATAAAAGATTTAAAAGAAATGAGGACAACCTCAGAGACCTCTGGGACAGTGTTAAACACCCCAACATTCGAATCATAGGAGTCCCACAAGAAGACAAAAAGAAAGGCCATGAGAAAATACTTGAGGAGATAATAGTTGAAAAATTCCCTAAAATGGGGAAGGAAATAGTGAGCAGAGTCCAAGAAACCCAGAGAGTCCCACAGAGAATAACCCAAGGTGAAACACCCCAAGACACATATTAATCAAATTAATGAAGATCAAACACAAAGAACAAATATTAAAAGCAGCAAGGGAAAAACAACAAATAACACACAAGGGGATTCCCATAAGGATAACAGCTGATCTTTCAATAGAAACTCTTCAGGCCAGAAGGGAATGGCAGGACATACTTAAAGTGATGAAAGAGAAAAACCTTCAATCCAGATTATGATACCCAGCAAAGATCTCATTCAAATATGAAGGAGAAATCAAAAGCATTACAGACAAGCAAAAGCTGAGAGAATTCAGCACCACCAAACCAGCTCTTCAATAAATGCTAAAGGATCTTCTCTAGACAGAAAACACAAAAAAGGTTTATAAACTCAAACCCAAAACAAAAAGGTAAATGGCAACAGGATCATACCTATCAATAATTACCTTAAATGTAAATGGGTTGAATGCCCTAACCAAAAGACAAAGACTGGCTGAATGAATAAAAAAAAACAAGACCTCTATATATGCTGTCTACAAGAGACCCACGTCAAAACAAGGGACACATACAGACTGAAAGTGAAGGGCTAGAAAAAGATATTTCATGCAAATGGAGACCAAAATAAAGCAGGAGTACCAATATTCCTATCAGATAAAATAGACTTTGAAATAAAGACCATGAAAAGAAACAAAGAAGGACACTACATAGTGATCAATGGGTCAATCCAAGAAGATAAAACAATTATAAGTATATATGCATCCAACATAGGAGCACCACAATATGTAAGGGAAATGCTAACAAGTATGAAAGGGGAAATTAATAGTAACACAATAATAGTGGGAGACTTTAATACACCACTCACACCTATGGATAGATCAGCTAAACAGAAAACTAGCAAGGAAACACAAACTTTAAATGATACAAAGGACCAGTTAGACCTAATTGATATCTATAGGACATTTCACTCCAAAGCAACGAATTTCACCTTTTTCTCAAAGGCACATGGAAACTTCTCCAGGATAGATCACATCCTGGGACATAAGTCTAGCCTTGGTAAATTAAAAAAAAAAAAATTGAAATCATCCCAAGCACCTTTTCTAATCACAATGTGGTAAGATTAGATGTCAACTACAGGAAAAAAAAAAAAACTATTAAAAATACAAACACATGGAGGCTAAACAACACACTTCTGAATAACCAACAAATCACAGAACAAATCAAAACAGAAATCAAAATATGCATAGAGAAGAAACAAAAGGAAAGCACAACAACCCAAAACATATGGGACTCAGTAAAAGCAGCACTAAGGGGAAGGTTCATAGCAACACAAGCTTACCTCAAGAAACAAGAGAAAAGTCAAATAAATACCATAACTCTACACCTAAGCCACTAGAAAAGGAAGAAATGAAGAACCCCAGGGTTAGTTGAAGGAAAGAAATCATAAAAATTAGGGAAGAAATAAATGTAAAAGAAACAAAGGAGACTGTAGCAAAAATCAACAAAGCTAAAGCTAGTTCTTTGAGAAGATAAATAAAATAGACAAACCATTAACCAGACTCATCAAGAAAAAAAAAAGATAGAAGAATCAACTTCACAAAATTAGAAATGAAAATGAAGAAATCACAACAGACAGCATAGAAAAACAAAGGATTATAAGAGACTACTATCAGTGACTATATGCCAATAAAATGAATAACTTGGAAGAAATGGACAAATTCTTAGAAAAGTATAACTTTCCAAAACTGAACCAGGAAGAAATAGAAAATCTTAACATACCCATCACAAGCGCGGAAATCAAAACTGTAATCAGAAATCTTCCAGCAAACAAAAGCCCAGGACCAGATGGCTTCACAACTGAATTCTACCAAAAATTTAAAGCAGAGCTAATACCTCTCCTACTCAAACTCTTCCAGAAAATTGCAGAGGAAGGTAAACTCCTAAACTCATTCTATGAGGCCACCATCACCCTAATACCAAAACCAAAGATGACACATAAAAAAGAAAACTACAGGCCAATATCACTGATGAACATAGATGCAAAAATCCTTAACAAAATTCTAGCAAACAGAATCCAACAACATATTAAAAACATCATACATCATGACCAATTGGGTTTTATCCCAGGGATGCAAGGATTCTTCAATATTTGCAAATCAATGTGATATACCATATTAACAAATTGAAAGATAAAAAACATATGATTATCTCAATAGATGCATAGAAAGCCTTTGACAAAATTCAACATCCATTTATGATAAAAAAAAAAACCCTCCAGAAAGCAGGCATAGAAGGAACATACCTCAACATAATAAAAGCCATGTATGATAAACCCACAGCAAACATTATCCTCAATGGTGAAAAATTGAAAGGATTTCCCCTAAAGTTAGGAACAAGACAAGGGTGTCCACTCTTGCCACTACTATTCAACATAGTTTTGGAAGTTTTAGCCATAGCAATCAGAGAAGAAAAATAAATAAAAGGAATCCAGATGGGAAAAGAAGAAGTAAAACTGTCACTGTTTGCAGATGACATGATCCTCTACATAGAAAACCCTAAAGACACCTCCAGAAAATTACTAGAGCTAATCAATGAATATAGTAAAGTGGCAGGTTATAAAATTAACACACAGAAATCCCTTGCATTCCTATACACTAACAATGAGAAAGGGAAATTAAGGAAACAATTCCATTCATCATTGCAATGAAAAGAATAAAATACTTAGGAATATATCTACTTAAAGAAACAAAAGACCTATGTATAGAATACCATAAAACACTGATGAAAGAAATCAAAGAGGGCACAAATAGATGGAGAAGTATACCATGTTCATGGACTGGAAGAATCAATATAGTGAAAATGAGTATACTACCCAAAGCAGTCTATAGATTCAATGCAATCCCTATCAAGCTACCAATAGTATTTTTCACAGAGCTAGAACAAATAATCTCACAATTTGTATGGAAATACAAAAAACCTTGAATAGCCAAAGCAATCTCAAGAAAGAAGAATGGAACTAGAGGAATCAACCTGCCTGACTTCAGACTATAATACAAAGCTACAGTCATCAAAACAACATGGTACTGTCACAAAGACAGAAATATAGATCAATGGAACAAAATAGAAAGCCCAGAGATAAATCCACACACCTATGGACACCTTATCTTTGACAAAGGAGGCAAGAATATACAATGGAGAAAAGACAATCTCTTTAACAAATGGAACTGGGGAAACTAGTTAACCACTTGTAAAAGAATGAAACTAGAACACTTTCTAATATCATACACAAAAATAAACTCAAAATGGATTAAAGATCTAAATGTAAGGCAAGAAACTATAAAACTCTAGAGGAAAACATAGGCAAAACACCCTCTGACATGAATCACAGCTGGATCCTCTATGACCCACCTCCCAGAGTAATGGAAATAAAAGCAAAAACAAACAAATGGGACCCATTTAAGCTTTTGCACAATGAAGGAAACTATAAGCAAGGTGAAAAGGCAGCCTTCAGAATGGGAGAAAATAATAGCAACAATGCAACTGACAAAGAATTAATCTCAAAAATATACAAGCAGCTACTTCAGATCAATTCCAGAAAAATAAATGACCCAATCAAAAAGAGGGCCAAAGAACTAAACAGACATTTCTCCAAAGAAGACATACAGATAGCTAACAAACACATGAAAAGATGCTCAACATCACTCATTATCAGAGAAATGCAAATCAAAACCACAATGACATACCATCTCATGCCAGGCAGAATGGCTACCATCAAAAAGTCTACAAACAATAAATGCTGGAGAGGATGTGGAGAAAAGGAAACCCTCTTACACTGTTGGTGGGAATGCAAACTAGTAAAGTCACTATGGAGAACAGTGTGGAGATTCCTTAAAAAAATGGAAATACAACTGCCATACGACCCAGCAATTCCACTGTTAGGCATACACACAGAGGAAACCAGAATCAAAAGAGATGCATGTACCCCAATGTTGATCGCAACACTGTTTACAATAGCCAGGACATGGAAGCAACCTAGATGTCCATCAGCAGATGAATGGATAAGAAAGCTGTGGTACATATACACAATGGAATATTAGTCAGCTATTAAAAAAATGAATTTGAATCAGTTCTAATGAGGTGGATAAACTGGAGCCTATTATACAGAGTGAAGTAAGTCAGAAAGAAAAACACCAATACAGTATATTAACACATATACATGGAATTTAGAAAGATGGTAATGATGACCCTATATGCGAGACAGCAAAAGAGACACAGATATAAAGAACAGACTTTTGGACACTGTGGAAGAAGGTGAATGTGGGATGATTTGAGAGAATAGCATTGAAACATGTATATTATCATATGTGAAGTAGATCGCCAGTCCAGGTTTGATTCATGAGATAGAGTGCTCAGGGCTGGTGCACTGGGATAACCTTGAGGGATGGGATGGGGAGGGAGGTGGGAGGGGGATTCAGGATGGGGAACACACGTACACCCATGGCTGATTCATGTCAATGTATGATAAAAACCACTACAATGTGTAAAGTAATTAGCCACCAATTAAAATAAATTAATATTTTTTAAAGAAAATCATGCTAAGGCAAGAAACCAGAGGAAAGACTATACTTAGCCTGTTTACACTAAAATTCCAGAGGAGGCAAAAATCAAATTAATGCTTTTCTATAACTTGGGAGTGGGGGTAGGCAAAATTAAGTGTTACTGCCTAAGGGTAATGAAAATGTAACAACCTTAAATTGTGTTGATACTTGCACAATTTTGTGAATATACTAAAATCCAACAAATAATATACTTTAAATGGGTTAATTTTGTAGTTTAGTCTATTTAAATCCAGCAAACCATGTACAGAATCTATATGCTAAAAACAATAAAACATGGAAGAAATTGATGGAAGAAATTAAATTTGATATAAATAAATGGAGAATCATGCCATGTTTATGTGTTGGATTTAGNTCTTTGCTACAAAAAAGAAAAACAAAACAAAACAATTTAATGTTTTTAAAAAAGATAAATTAGCCTTTATAAAAGTTAAGAACCTTTGCTCTATAAAAAATACTTTTACTAGAATAAAAAACAAACTATAGACAGAAAATATTTGCATATCCAAACTATATAAAGATCTCTCCAAACTCACCAGTAAGGAAAAAATTGGAAAAAGTATATAAACAAAATATTTGAACCAAAATTTCATCAAGAAGACATGACTGGCAAAGAGCACATGAAAAGAAGTTCAACATCATTAGCCATTTAGGGAGATGTTACTTAAAATGACAGTGAGATATTACTCTATATTTATCAGTATATCTAAAACTAATAATATTAAAATTAGCAATACCATATGCTGGCAAGAATGTGAATCAACTCGCATAGACTGCTGGTGGCGATGCAATAGTACAACACTTTAGAAAACACTTTGGCAGTTTCTTATAAAGTTAAACTAAAACATCATATGATACACCAAACCCACTCTGATATTTAACTTAGATAAATGACAATTTAACATTTACACAAAAATCCATACACAAATTTTTATAGTGGCTGCATTCATAAACACTTAAAGTTTTAAATGGCAGCTGCTGTTAAACGGAGATCTGTAGCTGCCAGTGTAGGCTAGAAGGAGCAACACAGAGAGTTTGGGGGGCAAGAGAACTGCTTTCTATCTTGATTGTGATGGTGGCTATACAAATTCATACATGCATTAAAACATATAAAATTGTACATCAAAAGAGCAAAGGAAAGGAAAGGAAGCCATTTTACTACATTTTAATTTATAAAAGAAAAAAGTAAACAAACAAAACTCATAGAGTGCAGTGACAAGAAAGAAGAATGATCTCTGTGAAATAGTCTTAGAAAGCACTTATTTACCACCCCAAAACTATGTTCAAGGTGTGCTTTTGCTCTTGTTTTAAAAACATTTCTATCAATGAGAAAAGAGAATGGTAATTAGAAATTTCAGAATAAAGAAAAATCTATATATGAAATGACAAAGTTAAGTATAAAGAAATTATGTGATATAGTTTTGAAGACCTATTTGACCTTGGCACTTGCAACATTCTCCTTTGAGAGGTACAGATTTGAAGGAAATTACTTCTCTTTCTCCATGGATAAAGTGAAGTGAAGTGAAGTGAAGTCGCTCAGTAGTGTCCGACTCTTTGCGACCCCATGGACTGTAGCCTACCAGGCTCCTCTGTCCACGGGATTTTCCAGGCAATAGTACTGGAGTGGATTGTCATTTCCTTCTTCAGGGGATCTTCCCGACCCAGGGATCGAACCCAGGTCTCCCGCATTGTAGACAGATGCTTAACCGTCTGAGCCACCAGGGAAGTCCTCTCCATGGATAAAGTCTCATTAAATGACTCCAAAGTGGATAGTATGGTCTTCCCTGGTGGCTCAGTGGTAAAGAATCCACCTGCCAATGTAGGAGACTCAGATTTGATTCCTAGGTCAGGAAGATCCCCTCAAGAAAGAAATGGCAACCTATTCCAGTATTCTTGCCTGGGAAATCCCATGGACAGAGGAGTCTGGTAGGCTACAGTCCATGGGGTTGCAGAGTCGGACACGACTTAGCAACTAAACAACAACAACAATAGTATACCTGTCAGCCAATATGTTTAACAAATAACAAAGAGAATTTTAGGATATTTGAATTAGGGAATCAACCTAAACAAAATGTGAAAGGTTTAATTACTCCTATGCCAGAAACCTTAACAATGTGAAAATAGTAGTACAGCAACAGCAGTAAAGAACTGAAGCAGAGAAGAGGGGGAAGGAATGGAGGAGCATTAATTTCCTCATATTCTATTGTTAAGAGTCAAGACACTGTCTAAATAGATGAATCAAGAAGTAACAGATAGAGGTACATTATTTAAGAGTTTGTAAATTATCAGATAGAAGAAATAAAGTACAAAAGAGTGAAAATAGAAAGGGAGCAAGAGAATGGTAGAAACTGAGTAAAATTTATTAGTCTTCATCATGAGGAATCAATAAATATGCTTCAAGTTAATAAGTCACTTAACACTGACAAATCAAGAAATAGAAGCAAAGTCTATTATTTATAATTATGGAATAAGAACTTTTTTTTTAACTCAAAACTTTTTCTTCAAAATATAATGCTAGGATCAGAGGTGGGAAGGAAAAGCATTTTTTTTTCTTTCACTTCATAGCCTATACAGTGTAGATTTTTTTATTTGGGGGGGGCTGATATTGCTATTATCATAAAAACAATGAAATAAATAGAGGGATGGACAAACATTCTGGGAAAATACAAGCAAACTAAAGCAGGAGGCAATATGGAATTCAAGGAAAAATAATTTGTAGAAAGAAAAAAGAAGTTTCTACTCAAATGAAGATCCTATCCAAAGTGATATGTAAGAACTGGGGTTATAGATTTTTCCCCTTTTCTTATCCATATCTTCTAATATTTATGCAATAGGTACTATTTAAAAAGAAAAAGAAATGAATAAAAGTGAAAATGAGAAGAGGATTCCTTACTTTCACCCAAGAGACTCAGTGAACACCACACAGAAGTAAATCTCCTGTCCTTGGAGTGCCCAACAGGCAGATCAACCAGTCCTGAAATTTCATCACTCTGCAGCCGTGTACCACCAAGGAATTAATCCTGCTGAGCTATAGTTCACCCCACTCTTCCTACACCTCCTAATTCACCCCTCCCATTTTCTCCCATACTTAATATCACTAAACCCATAAACACTAACAAAGACCACAATTTCCTTCTTTATAACTTAGCCCACTTGAGAGTGTTTTTGAGAGGATTTACACAGAGAGAGCATTTACTCCTTTACACAGAAAGGAGTAAATTATGAAGTCTGAACAAAGGAAAATTTTGGAAAAGAATGTGGTTAGAATCCAACATATGTAGCAAGGCCTACTACCCACCTACCAAGCTGTCCAACTTCTGCCCCTTTTCCACTTCACCAAAAAGAGGAAACCCTGCGAGTTAGAAGAGTCCCAGGATCCATACATGACTTAGGAGACAAACATCACACCTCACACCAAAGAGCAACAGTGTGTTGTTGTTGCTTTGCTGTTTAAGAGAACCTCAGTTTTATCCAACAAGGCCACCTGAAAGAGATCTTCCCTTGGATATCCTGGGTTCAGGTTAATTTGAGAAGTTCTCACTGAAGAAGAAAAAAAGGTAATTATGTGAGGTGATGGAAGTTTTATTAATAGCCAACTTTATTGTGGTAATCATTTCACAATATATACAGGTATCAAAGAACCACACTGTACACCTCGAAAATACATTATATGTCAATTATATCTCAAAAAAGCTGGGGAAAGAGAATCTTTTTGAGCATGAGTACACTCTGCCTGTCCCTTTTGACCTGAATGCCTTTTTCCCTTAGGACCTAAGTTCACAATGTTCTCTTGGTGGACAAGTGCTTACTAATGTTTCCCAGCTGTACTGGACTGAAAAATATTTCACTAGCTCATCTTCCAAATCTGACTGAACCAATCAGGAAATTGGCACTCAAGTGTCATCCTTAGGATGGTTCCCATATAAGCCCACTCTGGCTCTAATCAAGAGGCAACATGAGGGTAGTAAGAAAAAAGAAATGTCAGAATACTACCAAATTTATACTTTTGGGCCACAAAGAGTCATTTAATTACAAAAATCTGTACTTTTTAGAGAAGTACTATATTTGGCAGCTTTTGGAAGGAAATTTATAAAAGATTTATATTTACCCCAAAAAAGAGACAAAGGATCATCTAAATGAACCAGATATTTAAATGTTCGATCTATTCCTCTTTGAGATTTCAAACAACTTGAAGTCAATTTCAAATGGGAAAAAGCTTAGTCAAGACCATAGGAACAATTCAAGTGCTCAAGAAATTTTTTAAATACACCAGAAAGACTTCAAAACCAGAGTAGTATATGTTTTCTAATAAATCCATGCAATGTATGACAAAGGAGCTTTTCCTGACAGTCCAGTACAACTGCAATTTCAGATCTAAAGGTTATGTCAGCAAATCATCAAAGAAGATTTATTAACCACCCCAGGAGCAAGGCATGCAGTGCAGTGTCAGCCAGTGATAGCAGCGTTCACACTCATCAACACACACGTGAACAGCATGATCTCTGCTTGTGGGAGAGAAACAATAGAATGGCAACAGCTTGCACAGAAGTCATTGAGCACAAAAGAAAAAAGGTCAATTCTGAGCAAAAAACAACAACAAAAAAAATCAATTAAAGAACTATAAGTAGTTGCATTTAGAGAAACTTATCCACATGCTCACCTTAGCCCCTGAAAAAAAAAATCATTCCTCTGAATTCTATCCTTTCATGGTACTTAGGGTACACATCTGTGATTTTACTTCTTTGATTTTTAAGAGTTGAGACTGATACCCTGTCATAGCTTGTCTGATTGCAGCTGTAACGATGTTGAAATCCTCAAAGGCATAAATGGTAAATATTTATCACTTAATTAATGTTAATATTTTGGGATGTTTATGACAAGTCTTAAGTTGATTGACAACATGTTGGGGGTACAGCAAAACCAGGATTTGGATTTCATGATATAGAGTAGTGGTAAGGATTAAGATCAAGTTGAAATTAATCCACACCCTGAACAAAGTTCAGCATCATTTAGCTAATTCAACAGAAAATGCTGTCAATCAAGACTTTGGCTACTGTATGGTGTAATAGGGCAATTAGGGTGGCCAGTTTTAGGATACACAGTGCAGCAGATGGGTTTCCCCAAGAATGGCCATATCATTAGCTCACATGCTACATGCTTTTCCACAGTGGCACCATGCCACAACTCCATCAAGATATGGAGTCTAATTGTCCTCTCCTAAATCTGTTCTGTCCTGATGATCCACTTGCTGTCAGTTGTGTGAATTGAATGATACTGCTTAGTTCTGCGACAAAGTCAGAAAAGGCCATGAAGCTTCTACCTCATTCTCATGCAACATTCACTCTGGGAGAAGCTATCTGCCATGGAAGAAATCCAATTACTGTGAGGCCACCACTTGAAAAGGCCATAAGTAGGTGTTCCTAAAGTCCCAGCTGAGCCCAGCTTTCATGTATTCTGATTCCGCATCCAATTCCAATATATGGGAGTTTTTCCACACCACCAAGTAATTCTATAATTTAACTTGACTTTGACACTACCTCCCTAGAGAGAGCATCAGATCCCACAGGACAAGGGCTCAGTCCTAAAAGACTACTCCCCACACACATACCCCAACTTCCAATGCCAATGGAAAATCTAGCTTGTAACCTACAATTTTGACCAATAGGCTATATGTGGGAGGTTTCCTTAACCCGCTCCTTGGGTTTTGTTAAATTGCTAAGATATAGTAATCTTAAGTACTAATTTAATGAGCTCACAGAACTCAGAGAAACATTTTTACTTACTAGGTGACTGGTTTATTATATGCAAGTATAACTCAAAAACAGCCAGGTAGACAAGATGCTTAGGGTAAGGTACAAGGGAAAACACAGAGTTTCCATGCTCTATAAGCTTGCAACTCTCCTATATCTTCACCTCTTAACCAACCAAGAAGCTCTCCAAACCCCATCATTGGGCTTTTTATGGAGGTTTTATTACCTATAATTGATTAAATAATTGACAATTGACTCGCCCTCCAACTTCTTCCTTACGCAGAATTGGAGGATGGGTTCTGGATGGAACTGAAAGTTCCCCACCTAATCACATGATTGGGTACTCAGGCAACCAGCACCCACCTCTAGGTAACCTAGGTGCTTTCCCAAAGTTACCTTACTAACTAAACAAAAGACATCTTTATTGCTCTTATCACTTGGGAAATTCCAATGGTTTCAGGAGCTTTGTGCCAAAAACAAGTACAAAGACCAAATATATATTTGTTATAAATCACAATATTACATTTATCCCATCAAGATGTCAGATATATAAGTTGTCTTAGACTTTCCAGAATAACAACCCACCAGCTGAGAACCACTGAGTGACCTCTGTCTATGTCATGGAGAACAGAAGAGTAAATCAGTCAAATCCTGCCTAAATATTAAACCCACCAAATGAGATATCATAAAAATGGTTATTGTTTTAAGCCACTAATTTTATAGTAGCTTTTTTATGCAGCCAAAATTTTCAGGCAGATGTCGCCAACAGCATTGCAAAAACCCCTGTGGACCCATCTACAACCATGGCCATGTTCTCTTCCACAAAATTTCTATGTAAATGAACATGGTCTGCTCTCTGGCAATGTGGGATGATAAATCTCTATGAAAGTGTTTATTTAAATGCCAAGTGACCCTGGCATATTTAGGTACTTGTTTTCACATCATTAACCATTTGACAGGGATACTTGGAGTACAGAGGGTCCTAACAGACTAAACATTTCTACCACAGAGGAGGAATCAAAAATTAAAATGTTTCTGAAATTGTCATGTGAATTGGTAAGTAAACCTATCTTGTGCTACATGAAACTTCAGAAATATCTTGACTGATTAAAGAGAGCTAAAGACAGTTGTCAACTCTATGTCATCTGAATGCTGATTTATAACTTAGAATATATTTCCCCACAATATCTAGGCATGAGTCCTAATAATTCTAATCTGCTCTGTGAACCTCATGAGGCAGGATCACAAGCTAATGAAGGGGAAGAAGGATGATGAAAGAATTCTTGCTCTTCCCTAGGAGCAAAGCCAGCCCCAGAAGAAATGTAAGAAGGTGTAGCTTTGTCTTCAGTCCTCTGGTACCTTAGAATCACTTCTCACAGGTTCCTGGGGCCCCCAGGTCACTCCCTGATGGGAATCACATGCAGATCTGCCCTTAACTCCAGCACCTCCTGCCTCTGTGATCATGGTCTAATATCATTTATCCAATTTCTTGCCTCCACTCTCCTGGGAAACACATTCTTATTAATAAATAAAAGATCAATTGGCTTTTTCTGCTTTAATGTACATTACTGAGATTTCAGGCTGCTTGTCAACGTGAAGAGAAAATGACCAGGAAAACCAGGCAGCAGGCAGAACAGCCTTCCTTCCAGAGTTCTGGCTCTGCCTCTCCTAAATTTGTGGATTCTCTTTAGCTCCTTGGAGAAGGCAGGAGCAAGAGAGTCGGTGATGGCATTGGGGGAAGTATTGGGGTAAACTCATCCATGTTTGGGTAGTCTGTAAATTGAGAACATCACATGTAATTTTTATCACAGGCATGAAGTCAACAGATGATATAGTTCCAAGCCCAGCATCCAGCATTTAATAACCATCTCTCTAGAGGAAGAGCCCTGTTCATAGCCTTTGCCAAGCTCTATGGGGTAAATGCTCCCACTCTCTCTGACTTTAAGATACCAATGTGTGGAGACTTCACCGGTGGCCCAGTGGTTAAGAATCCACCTACCAAAGCAGGGGAGGTGGATTTGATCCCTGGTCAGGGAAATAAGTTCCCACATGCTGAAGGGAACCTAAGCCTGAACACCACAACAACAGAGCCCCATGCTCTAGAGCCCATTCTCCACAACAAGAGAAGCCACTGCAATGAGAAGCCTGAGCATTGCAACTAGAGAGCATCCTGCAACTAGAGAAAGCCTGCATGCCACAGTGAAGACCCGATACAGTCAAGAGAAAAAAACCATGCAAGCTACCAGTGTGCCATCACTGAACTGGAGCTGGGAAGTGATGTGCACAGTCATCTCTCCTGACTCACCAGGATCCAGCTCCAGCCACCAGGGCCAGCACCTGTGACCACCACACCCTACTTCCAAGTTCAACCAGCTAAGTCAAATCAGAGATGGGATGAACCCTGGGGATAATTGTTGAGAGGAGACTGATCACTCAAATCCAAAAGATACCATCCTACTGTTACCCATGCATTTCTGCTCAGTTTTCTGTCCCTAAAGTCCATTCCTCCCACTCACATGGAACCTCTTCACTTCTAGTTCAGTTTAGTTCAATCAGTCAGTCATGTCTGACTCTATGAAACTCCATGGACTGCAGCAGGCCAGGCTTCCCTGTCCATCACCAACTCCTGGAGCTTACTCAAACTCATGTCCATCGAGTCGGTGATGCCATCCAAGCATCTCATCCTCTGTCATCCCCTTATCTCTCCACCTTCAATCTTTCCCAGCATCAGGTTCTTTTCCAATTAGTATGTTCTTGCATCAGGTAACCAAAGTATTGGAGTTTCAGCTTCAGCATCAGTCCTTCCAATGAATATTTAGGACTGCTTTACTTTAGGATGAACCAACTGGATCTCCTTGCAGTCCAAGGGACTCTCAAGAGTCTTCTCAAACACCACAGTTCAAAAGCATCAATGCTGCGCTCAGCTTTCGTTATAGTCCAACTCTCACATCCATACATGACTACTGGAAAAATCATATCTTTGACTAGATAGACCTTTGCTGGCAAAGTAATGTCTCTGCTTTTTAATATGATGCCTAGGTTAGTCATAGGTTTTCTTCCAAGGA
>SJYQ01001667.1:20104-35988 GCA_006410935.1 Redunca redunca
TTCATCGCAGCACTGTTTATAATAGCCAGGACATGGAAGCAACCTAGATGTCCATCAGCAGATGAGTGGATAAGAAAGCTGTGGTACATATACACAATGGAGTATTACTCAGCCATTAAAAAGAATACATTTGAATCAGTTCTAATGAGGTGGATAAAACTGGAGCCAATTATACAGAGTGAAGGAAGCCAGAAAGAAAAACACCAATACAGTATACTAACACATATATATGGAATTTAGAAAGATGGTAATGATAACCCTGTATGCGAGACAGCAAAAGAGACACAGATACATAGAACAGTTTTGGACTCTGTGGGAGAGGGAGAGGGTGGGATTATTTGGGAGAATGGCATTGAAACATGTATAATATCATATAAGAAATGAATTGCCAGTCTAGGTTCAATGCAGGATGCAGGATGCCTGGGGCTGGTGCACTGGGATGGCCCAGAGAGATGGTATGGGGAGGGAGATGCGAGGGGGGTTCAGGATTGGGAACTCATGTACACCCGTGGCGGATTCATGTTGATGTATGGCAAAACCAATACAGTATTGTAAAGTAAAATAAATACATAAATAAATAAACCAGATTTGGCAAGGCCAAAGACAAATCTGTCTGACCTTAACACTCACCCCATACCCACTGTACTTGTGGTTTTCAGACTATTCCCCAGGAATTTAAAGTCCAGAGTAGGTGACTTTAAAACATCACAATTATTTTGTGTACTTTTGCACTTTAACATATCTTAAGCATTTTTATAAAACTATACAAATTAAAGTAACATACAAAGTTCCCTTGTGGCTCAGCTGGTAAAGAATCTGCCTGCAATGCAGGAGACCAGGGTTTGATCCCTGGGTTTGGAAGATCTCTTAGAGAAGGGAAAGGCTACCCACTCCAGTATTGTGGCCTGGAGAATTCCATGGACTGTATAGTCCATGGGGTCACAGGGAGTCGGACACAACTGAGCTACTTTCACACACACACACACACACACACACACACACACACACAAAGTCAGTCTGTTTTATATCAAATTTGGGTAACCTGTGCTACTGGGTTAGTGCATGTAGACCTCAAAATAAACTTTCCTTATTGTCTTATGAATATGGAAATTTCTAAATTTCCACATGATCTCATTAATATATTTACCTTTTTTTTTTTTTTATAAAACTGAACAGATGTGGGGCAAGGTCATTACATCATGGAAGTGCCAAAGTTTCGATATATTTCATCAGTAAGTTAAGATGGGACATCTATGCCAATTTGTTGGGGAAAACGGAACATTTTTAAAAAAAGGACTACTCTCTACTCTGTGTTTCGTGTTCTCACCGTTTATGTTTCGATTGTACTTTTTCCTCTGCTTCCTTGAACATCTTTTCAGGATAGCCTAAATAGTACTGCTCTTTTATTAAAATCACGTATCACTGCCTCACTGATGTATTTCATTTCTGTGAGTTTATTGTCTATTATCACAATTCTCATTTCCCTCCCACCCTCCAAGTGTAGACTTCAGGAAGGAAGGGCCTTTGTTCTGTTTATGGCTACATCCAGAGCGCCTAGACTACTGTCCAGAATATAGTAGGCACTCAACAAAATTTTTATGAATGCATGAATAGAAGAATAAGTGAATGAATGAAAATTAATTTGACTACTTTGAGATTTTAAGTGACTATGTGACAGAGACAGGTACTAAGATGCATGAGAGTTTTTTTTTTTTAATGATATTGCCAAACATCTCATAATGTTAGAAGATAAACTTGAAAAGTGTTTTTTATAATACAATTGTGGTTTTATATCAGCTGAAGAACCCATTCATCAACTCCCTCCAGCTTATACATTTACTACTTAAGGAACAGGGACAGTTCTTAGAGATGGAGAGTAATTCAGCTTTAGAATAAAAATATCTTGTCCTTTCTCTTTCAAACCTCAGGATGAGTTGCATTTAAGAGAATATTGATATCATGAAGTCAGATTTCAGGAGTTTATATGTGCCACTGTTACCTGTGTGAATCACAAGTTTTCCTCCCATATCATATGGCCTAGCAAGATGCAGACATAAGTGGAATGCTGAGACTACTCTAAGCATATTTGACTGTAAATATTAGTCAAAAAGCTTATTTTGAAGGCTGTGTTGATCTAAAATGCCTCATTTTTCTTAATAGCTAGTTTCAAATGTTATACATGTGAACGTATAAGAATCAGTTCATTCCAATAAAAAAAAAACCTGGTCTATTTCAAGTCAGAGTTCTTTTATAATTTGAGGAAAATAATGAATTCCACTGCTAAAAGAAATTATAATCTGAAAACAATGGCCTTACCATGCACAGCATCCATTCTCCTGACCTGCAGCCGTCACCTGCCCTAGAAGGCTCTGGGTGGAGTTTGAAGTGGTCCCTTGCCTGCTGGAACTCACTCATGCCACAACTCACTCATGGCACTGAAGTCCAACTTTGTAGACAGGACCAGTCTCCATCCTTCCTCTTCAGCTCTAACCCACAGTAGTTAGAGCAAGATGAAGGCCTCAGGCATGAGGCCAGGGGGAGCTAGTTACTCTGTCTCTGCCACTAACCAGTGGTGAGGAAGCAGTTTCATTTCTCAAGCATCTGTTCCTTCATCTGGCAAAATAGTAATGTTATTTCATAGGCCTGTGGTGAGAATTAAGCAGATAATGTGGGCAAAGCTTTTGAATAGAACTGGGGTGATGTTATTATATTTATTATTTTCATTATCATCATGTTTTAGTTCTTAGGTTCAAGGCTCTTAGGTTCTTATGTACATAAGGCACCTTGCTTCATGCCTGTTTGACAGATGTATTCAGAAAGGCCAAGGATTATTTCTAAATAATATAAAGAATTATGTAATGGATTGCAGTATGAGCAATGTTCGTCATTTTGCAGTTGTTGAGCACATTGTTCCTGAAGGATGCTCTCCAGTCTAGGTGTTCCAGGTGGAAGGGAAGGGCCCAACCCTGCAAACCATCATCCCTGCTGATGTATATTTCATCCCCACAGCATCTCTCATTGCTTATCTACGGACTTTCGGAGCAATAAAGAAAAAATATTCAAGTGCTCTTAACTTAAAAATGCATCCAGAAGCATTCATATCCTGAGATGGGAAGGAACTTAAAAAGGTCCTGTGTCCTAGTCCTGTCTCCTGGGAAAGGCACTTGAAAGGATTTTCTGGGCTTCCTAGCTACAAAGAGGACTTCTTAAATGGGGAATGGCATAGTAGAACCAGGTAATGCCCCTGAAAGCCACCCCAGGAGGTGACAGTCTATGATCCAGCCTCAAGAGACCAGGACTGGGGGCTCCCCTGCAAGAGTCAGGCCCACTCCTGCCCACTACCCATCACTAAACTTGAGCTGCCTGGGATGTGGCACAATTAGATGCACTTGTTCCTCTCCTCTCCACAGTGCTCCTGCTTTAGGGTCCCTCTGTCCCCATGCTGGGGTGAGCCAGGGTCACTTTAGAACAGCCTTCTAAGGCTCCTGCCCTGGTCCTTCTCAGATCACTGCTGCCTGCTATCTCCCTGACCTGACCTTGTTGCCCACAGAATCACTGCCTCCAATAAGAGAAAGATGAGAAAGAAGCTAAGGGGTCTTTGAAAACCCCATGGCTCCTCCCACTTAGTAGTAACACATCCACTCATACCCCCAGCCTTGACCTGTTGAGTACCCACTATACTCTGGCTCAGTGCCAGGCACTAGGCATTTGGAAAACGAACAAAGCAGAGCACCTGAATCAACCGACTCACAGTATTGAGATGGGTACAGAGTACAAAATAAGAGGGAAGCGTAGAGGCTGGGAAGGCTACCTGACCCAGTGGGATACTACCCAGGCCAGGCAACTTGGGAAGCGGACTCTGTGATGGAATCATCAGGCAGCATTCAGTAAGGAACTTCCCTGGGAGGGAGAGGACAGAAGTGGGATGGGCAGAGGGAAAAATTGAGTCAGGACTCAGTGATACAGGCCCAACAACAGCCTCAGCCAATACCATGGAGACCTCTGAAGGTAAAATAACACAGTGGCATTTCCCCCATATCCAAACCTTTATGCTCCTGTATCATCCATTGAACTGAGCCAAAGGGCATGTCCTTGAACACATCACTTCCCAAATGCCTGTGTATACACCCTCCTTTATTCTGGATCATCTCTTGGGATCATTACTCTGCAGAGTACATTTTAGGTCTCAAGTCCAAAAGCCCCAAACTCAAAGTTCATCAGTGTCACTGACTTTCTGAGATTCAGAACATGGCTGCCTGGGATGGGACTTCCCCAGGCATACTGCTGAATTAGCCAGGATGCTATCAGGTGATAAGGACTGAACCACTAGTCATACTGATTCAAGAAGAAAAATAGGGTAAGGATTTTAGTGGCTTATGTAATTGAAAAGTCCAGAGGAGTCTAGAGATCTTTAGGAAAAGCTGGATCCAGGGCTTTGCTCTCTTTCAATCTTTTAGCTGTGCTTTCCCCTGTGCTAGCTGAATTCTAACACATGTTCTTTCTTTGCAGTGCCTCTTGGAAGCTCCAGGCTTATATTCTTCCATTTTAATAATCCCCATTAATAAATATGGGACTTCTACTTTTTCATATTGCTAATGAAATCATAAATTTGCACCTCATTGGCTTTATGGATGTCACCTACCCAGTCCTGAATCAACTGATGTCATGGGGATGGAACACATGGATTGTTTGGGTTTTCTATGTATACTGAGGAAGAGGGAAGGTGTCACTCTTTCCAAACTACATGGCCTGGCAGTGAGTAGAAAAACAGTTTCCCAAAGGAAAATCAGGATCCAACCTCAGGAGGGGAAATGGATGCTGAACTTACAGAAACATCCCACAAACACTCTTTACTGACACAGCTTGTAGGGCCTGTTCTGGACTCCCTCATTTTGGAGTCTGGCAGAAATGATAGAAAAAGCCCTTTACTGGGACCCTTTCCTTCTTGTACCATGTCCAGTGTGGCTAGCCCCTACATTTCATGTCACTCCCAGCCAAGCTGGTCCTCTATCCTGATGCACTAAAGAAACACCCAATGGGGAGATGACCAGGAGCTGTCTGAATAATGTCCACAAGTTCTTCCCAACTTCCTGTCTGGGCAATTTACTAGCAAGTATCCATGGAATAGATTTGGCACTTGGGATTTGGGAGGGGGGCAGAAGGAGGGAGGAAAATAAATGCAACAGAAACCTAAAAGCCTGTGCTAATCATTAATTTCAAATTTCTGAGCTATCCATTCTCTCTGACAGGGAGGAAAGCAAGCTGACTGATGTCTCACAAACTCATAGATGATGTGGGACTGAAAGAGGACCTTCGATATGTCCTGCCCAACCTTCTACCTGGCATACGGAATCCCCTCAGGAGGCTTCCTGATGGGGCCTTGAACACTTCCAGTGACAGAGGGCTCACCATCTCCAAAGCAATTTTTTCATAGCAGCATATCTTGAGCCAAGATCTATCACCCAGAAACTTCTAACATTGATCTTGGTTCTGCCCCCAGCATGGCCTGAGTCCTCTGGTCTTGCAGTAATTCCCCACTCCACCTCTGGCGCAGGTGCTACTGAGACAGAAATAAAGAGTGGCATCCAGGCAGATGCTTGTGAATGGCATTAGGCTTGACTCTGGGCCTTCCAGAGAAACTGGTCACAGACCAACCGGGACCCAGAACAGACCTTTGGCTTTTCCTCACCTTCTGGTTACAGCTGACAGTTTGGATCTTGATTGGCCTCTTGAACTCCAATTCTACTCTGAGTTTCCAACTCGACCTCAGCTTCTGTTGGCTCTATTCTGGCATCACTGGGTCTGATCCTGCCTTGTTCTGTAGCTTCAGAGGGTCCTGATCACTCACTGCTCCAGTCAGGAGCAGACTTCTCTGCCATCTGATGACAGGGCTTTCTCTGACTCATTCATGCCTCTGTGTGAATCTGAAGGCTCACATTCTGGATAGACACAGGCATGCCAAGACACATGACTTGGTGAGTGGAAAGTTAGCAAAGTGCTCCCACGTGCTTTGCCCCTTGGCAGAGGACAACCTGCACAGCAGTGAGCACCAGCCCTGTCTGACATCGCCCTGATTGGCACTGACCACATAGGGGTCCAGGCTTTTCCCACAGGACCTGCTTGAACCCAGAGCTGACTTCCCTGCAGCCTTTAATCCACATCACTGCCCAAGTCACCCCAAACTTGAGGTTCCTGAAAGCTAAAATCATCTCATAATGCTCACTCTGTTCAATAAATGCCTACCAAGCCAAAAGTTGAGTGACAAGAAGGAAAAAAGAAGAAACTCACTTTTCACTCCCTGGATAGCACCATAGGACCTTGGGTCAGTAAGGATTTGCTGGTAAGTCAGCCCCACCTCTTCAGCAAGAGTTTCTTCACTCCAATGTTCCATCAAAACTCCCCCTTTTAAGGATTCCCTGTCTAGCGCTTTCTGCTTCTGCCCTGATGCGCATTAAATCAACCTGGGCTGTTACTGGAGAGGTGAGGGTGGAGATGGTCCCCCCTTCCTAATGGAGAAGACACTCTTCCTTTGTAGATTTTCCCTTTCTCCTGCTGACCCAGAGCACTTTTTGGCCTTGACCCTAGCTGCACAGACAGCTGCTCAAATAAGAATGAATGATCACTTGCCAGGGAATCAATGAGCCCAGAGAAGAGCCCTAAGAGGAAAGCAGGCATCCTAGTCCTGTGACATGGGTCAGACACACTTTAGCACCCACACTGCTGACCGCCCCTCCTTCAGCCCTCTACACCTGACCTCTGACCTCCGCTGCCCACCCCCTCCACCCCTCACCAACCCACCATGCCCCTGGCAGAGCACAGAAGAAGAACCCACTGACGCAGTACAGGAGGCCTGCTTTCCTGTGAATAGTGTTGGCTGCGCACAGAATTACACTGCCGAGGGGCAGGCAGAATGGATGGGGGAGTCTGACAGGCCCGGAGACCCCAGAGCAATTTCACTTGGTTTTGATTCATGGCTTGTCAAAGCGCTAACCAAATATTCCATTTTCATTTTCGCCCTCCCCTCTCTCCCATTGACTGGCATC
The DNA here is from genome assembly GCA_006410935.1 of Redunca redunca. Lineage (NCBI taxonomy): Eukaryota > Metazoa > Chordata > Mammalia > Artiodactyla > Bovidae > Redunca > Redunca redunca. Next base: position 27,148 of record SJYQ01001667.1, read on the forward strand.
ATAATTGAAAACTCTGGCTTGAGGTGTCGGGGCCACCTTTCTGCAGGGCCCTCAATTCCACCTGCTCAGAATGTCTTGTGCCTCAAAGAGGAGGACAGAGGGGAAAATCAGCAAACAGATGGTGTGGGGATTAGATTCACATGGGCCACCCTCGGACGACTCTGTTATCTCGGCTTGAGCAACCTGGGACTCTCCAGCCCTCTGCTCTCTGCCTTTTGAGCTTATTCCTGCTTGTTTGCTCAACTGTAAAAAGGATGCAGGGCCAGAAAGGTGGGCTGAGTTTGCAATCACTCTTTCCCTCCTTGTTTTGAAGGCCTGCCAAGAGGCAAGCTGGCAAAAGGAGAGTTTTACAATAAAGGAGCAACCTGACTTGGGGAATTTTTAAATCTTCCTTTTCTCAAATAAATAGCTCATAAAAGGCTAACCCAAATGATAGTAACACCTACCATTTATTGAGCCCTTACAACTTTGCAGGAGCTGTTCTAAAATTTTTACATAAATGATTTCATTTTATTTTGACAAGAACACTATGTGCTAGGTACTATTACTTAACTGCCACTTCTTAGATGGGGCACTGATAACAAGGGATGCTAAGAAACTTGTTTGAGGTCAAACAGTTAAGAGCGATTAAAGAACACGATTTCAATATACAGCCAGTCATCTTAATCTGTATGTCATGCTTCCCTGAGCTCAAAGATGGAGACCTAAAACAAACAGGCAGATAGAGAGATGATAGCAATAAATTAGATGATAGATGGATACATAGATAGAAAATAGATTCATATATATATATTTAATATATATATAATAGCTAACTAGATGATATTTTTCATGGTAGTAACTACAAGAGTCTTTACCTGTACATTGAAAGTTGAGGGTGATACAAGAATCCCAGTTGTCCTTGTCTGTTGGAGGTGGAATGGTTCAGCTACCCTAGTTCTAGGGTCCAGTTTGAAAAGGTGGGGAAGGAACAGAAAGAATTAAAGGGGCTGAAGTTTTGAGTCTGTGTTATCAGAATATGGTATACCTCTAGAAACAGGAGCTGTCCAGACCCTCTGCTCCCACTGTTGTGCTGTGACCTGGCCAGGTCAGCAACTGACACAGGAGTGAAGCGCAGGCTGGGCAAGCCTCAGCTGGAGAACGAGGAGCCTGGACAAGTTGGAACACCACCCAGTGGGGCACTCTGGCCTGGGGTGGGAATGGGTGACTGGAAGGCAGAGTGGAAATCTAGGCAGGACCAGACTTGGGAACCCTGTGCATAGGGTTCCCAGGGAACAAGATACCACATCCAGTGCAACCAACATTCCTGTGAACAGACCTACAGCTGAGCTCCTGGAAACACCCCAGGGCAGGACCCCAGTGTATTTTCATCAGGCACCCCAGATGATTCTGGTCATCAGATGGGCATGGAAACTTCAGAGGTAAAAAAGTGAAGGTCTGAAAGAGCTTCATTCTTCCCTTTGCCACTTCCCAGTCTGACGGCCACTAGCAGGTGATCGCACTACCAGCTCCTTCCTTGACTCACCCACACAGGCAGTCTGCTCACTCTCTGAGCTCAGGGCTTTAATAACTGGTTTCCCCAGAATCCTGAATCCAACAAAGTTTAGATTTGAAATTTCTTCTGCTTTCTGCCATAGTCCTACTGCCTGGCGTGCCATCTGCCCCCAGTTCTTAGTCGTGATGCAGGACTGAGCCCCATGATGCATCTACCTGCCCTCTGCTGCCTAGATGGCTAGATCCCAGACACAGAGGCCACCTAGTGCTAGCTCCGAGAAGAAGAGTTTTTCCCTTTGCCTGTCAGGAAGACCATGCCCTGAGTTATACTAGTGTGTGCTACTTCTTATTGTTGCTATAACTAATTCCCCAAAACTTAGTGGCTTAATGTACAAATTTACTATCCTAAGGTTCTGGAGGTCAGAACTCTGAAGTGGGTCTTACTGGATGAAAATTAAGGTGTCAGAAGCTCTGCATTCCTTCCGGAGGCTCTGCAAGAGGACTCTTGCCTTGCCTTTGCCATCTTCTAGAGGCCCCCATATTCCTTGGCTTGTGGCCATGCACTGCTTTCACCTTTGCTCCCATTTTTATATCTTCTCTCCCCCTGACCCTCCTGCCTTCTTCCTATCATGATCCTTGTGATTATACTGGACCCATTCAGATGGTTCAGGATCACTGCCCCATCTCAATATCCTTAATTTAGTGCTTGCTTCAGCAGCACATATACCAAAATTGGAGTGATACAGAGATTGGCATGGCCCCTGCACAAGTATGACATGGAAATTCATGAAGTGTTCCATATTTTTTAAAAAAAAATCCTTAATTTAATCACAGCTGCAATGTCCCCTTTGCCACAGAACGTGACATATGCACAGATTCTGAGGATTCGGCTGTGGACATGTACAAGGCACCATCATATATTCTACCACAGGTTAATAATGTGCATATCACCTTCCCCTGGGTCAGCACAGGAAGTAGAGGCCCAGACTTTGAGAACTGGGCACACACTTGGGAAGGCTACCCTGCCCAGGAGCAGAGCCCAAGCTATTCCTGGACCGAGAGTCCACTGAGTGAGATACCCAGGGAGGATGGGGGTGTGCTGTGAGGAGCAGATGTGTGCACATGCATGTATATACACACACCTGTGTGCACATGTGTATACATGGGTCAGAAAAGCAATTACTTGAGGCTCTAAAGGCAGTAAGTGCTGAAAACAGCAACCCAGAGAAAGAGCAAGGAGAAGGTGGCTTGGCAGCATTCTCTAATTATTTGGCATAATAAGAACGTGCATCTCAAATTCCCAAGACTCCTCACTGCCAAATTCATTTCTCCATGGAAGCCGAAGAATTCAAGAACGCTCTAGTGCTCATTTCAGAAAAAGAGGTCTGAGGAGAGCAAATTGCCTTCTGCTGTCTTGGGCTGCATTGGGAGGCAGACATGGTCAGCTGTGGCCCCCACAGCCTGACCCTCGGCCTCTGAACACAGATTTGCTGATCAGACCCTGAGTGGCCTGGGCCTTTGCAAATAGGCTGTTTCGCTCAGTGTGTGGAACATCTCTCTTTAAGCACACAGATGGGAAAGCCTCTCTGCAGGGGTGAGTCATTAATCCCCACCAGAGCAGTTATCCCGCTCCAGGGCCCTGCGGGATGGGGCCTGAGGACCACAGCAAGGGAGGAAAGCAGGAACATCTCAGAGAGAAGGGACTCCACCCGCCACAAGCCCAACTCCAGGAGGCGCCACTGACATTGTGGGGGCCTGGAGGGACAGAAGAGGCCTCCATAAGGCCCACACAACACAGCTCTTTTTCTAGAGCCATCTGGTCAGGTTCTAGAGCAGGTGAGGTCCTGGCCCCAGCTCCAGAAGGGTGGCTCTAGGCTTCTCTGGGTCCCTGGTCTACCCAGCATGTGTGCAGTGAGAACAAAGACACCTCCTGGGGCTGTGATTTTCAATAATGCTTTCAAGAAAACATTCAAATAACCCAGCTGACAGCCTAAACCCATCCGGGAGCCTACAGGATGAAGTGGGGACAATCTTCATTCTGTTTCAAATGATGGTAAATACATCATCTTTCATTTCTGAGGACTTTTGTTTATTTTCCTCTTTGTGACTTTTTCACATTTATGTCCACCATTTACCTCCTATTTTCCCATTAATTCTATTTCTTGCTTATCCTTCTCTCTCTGCCTCCCCTCCCCTTATTTCTCCTTCCTCATGTTCCACAATTTCATCTCAAGTCTTAGAAATACCTCCTCTCCCAAGAGATTTCCCTCTTCTACTTCCAAACCACCCCCTAAATTCTTATTTTAATAAGCTTCCAACACTGATCTCCTTACAAATCATTCTTTGCCATTTTGCAATTGAACCAGTGTCTTGGTTAAAATGAAAATTTCCCAGGGCACACAATAAATAATAAAAAAGAATAACATAATCGCAAGGGCTATGATTCTGAGCAGAAGGAAATAATGTGAAGCAGTTGAACTACATTTTGTGAATCAAAATGCAAAAATGAGGGGAGGCGGTAGGCAGGAGCCTGGCTCCAAAAGCCCTCAACAGTTCTGGAAACTCTGAAAATTAGCTTTGTTGAGGGCACTAATCTTGGGAAAATAAATATCTCTTCTCAAAGAGACCTACCCTTTGCAAGATGTTAAGAGTCAGTCTCCGTTTCTTCTGAGGGATTCCTGCCCGCAGTAGTAGATGTAATGGTCATCTGAGTTAAATTCACCCACTCCAGTCCATTTTAGTTCGCTGATTCCTAGAATGTCGACGTTAACCCTTGCCATCTCTTGTTTGACCACTTCCAATTTGCCTTGATTCATGGACCTGACATTCCAGGTTCCTATGCAATATTGCTCTTTACAGCAGTCAAGACTCTGATGCTGGGAGGGATTGGGGGCAGGAGGAGAAGGGGATGACCCAGGATGAGATGGCTGGATGGCATCACGGACACAATGGACGTGAGTCTGAGTGAACTCCGGGAGATGGTGATGGACAGGGAGGCCTGGCATGCTGCGATTCATGGGGTCACAAAGAGTCGGACACGACTGAGCGACTGAACTGAACTGAAGAGTCAGTCTTGTAGAAAGAAGGAGCCCAGTGTAAAAGAAGGCTGCAAAGGAATTTTCTGGAGGTCCAGTGGCTAGGGCTCTGTACTTCCAAAGCAGGGGACATAAGTTCCATCCATAATCGAGGAACAAAGATTCCACAAGCCACATGGCACATCCAAAAAAGAAAAGAAGTTTTGTGCAAAGTTAGCAAATCCTTAGTGCCAGGCTCCATACTGCACATTGGGTTTCCAAAGGACAAACACAGAACACCCCCTGCTCCTGTGGGCCTTGCCATCTTGTGGTGAAAGGATTAAGGAGCACTAGACTTTAAGGGTGACACAGGCATGATCCCAAATTAGAGACATTCGATTGCAGCCCTGCCTCTGTCTATGTGATTTTCAGTGAGTTGCTTAACCTCTCCAGGCCTTGGTTTCCTCATCTGTAGAATGAGGGTAATAAGAGAATCTCCTATTGTTGTGAGATTGACAGGGTATTCACTCCTATAGAGACCCAAGCCCAGCAGCTGGGCAGCGACCGCTCCATTTTGAGTAACTCTATGTTGAGAATGAATAGGCCTTATAAACTAAAACATGAAACCCTGTGGAGCCTGAAGGCAAGTTTTCGAGAGGGGTGATAAATTGAGGGGCATGGGATGTTACATAGGACCCTGCTGCTATTGCTTAGTTGCTCAGTTGTGTCTGACTCTTTGCAATCCCATGGACTTGTAGCCCACCTGCTCCTCTGTCCATAGGATTTCCCCAGACAAGAATACTGGAGTGGGTTGCCATTTCCTTCTCTAGGGGATCTTCCCAACCCAGGGATCAGGCCCACATCTACTACACTGACAGGTTCATTCTTTACCACTGAGCCCCCAGGGAAGCCCCATGTAGTACCCTGGACACTGGCTAAAGCAAGACTGGGAAACTTCAACACAAGGTCTAACCCAGTGCCCTGCCCCAGGAGACAGTGAAACTTCCCCAACCCAGACAATGTGGAGGGGAGGGGACCTCAGCTGCTGAGGCTGTGACCAGAACCACCCCTAGGAGGTCTGAAGGACACTGCTGTCCTGGTGTTTCATGTGGTTCCATTTCACAGATGAAAAGCTGAGGCCCACAGGAAAGTGGCTTAAGGCCCTTCAAGGAAGCTAGCAAGATAGGCTGGACCTCTGCCCATTGTCTGGATGGATATGAACACAGTTGAGGCAACAGGGGTGATGGGAGCCTCCCACGTGAAGCTGAGGTGCTATTGCACAAGCGGCAAGAAGGTTTGGCCCCCTTGAGGGCACAGGGCACAGATGGTCGTGTTCCCTAAGTGTTGATGGCATTGTCTCTCCATGGCGTGGAGTTCAACACAGATGCCATCGCAGAAGGCAGGAGGGAGGAGGAAAACGTTGGGCCCTGGCTGCCCACAAGCCATCTATATACCTGCAGCAAGTCCCTTCTGCCCTCCCAGCCTTGTCTCATCAGGATTGGCTTGAATTAGAACCAGAGTCTTAGACTAATAGACTTAGCTATTGGGTGGTGCCTGTCTAGGGTCCCTTCCTCCTTCCTCTCTTCCTTTCCATGGCTCTTGAATACCCTTAATGGACCAGCTTGCTCTCTCCAATCCATCTCAGGTTCTCCCATCCCAAATTCTCCCTCTCATCAGCATCATGCTCCATTGCCCACCTGGCCCCATATACATTTGAATTGGTAACCTTAGGCAAGATTTCCTCTAAGGAAATCTTTACTACTCTAAAGGCAATCCACGGACCAGTAGCACTGGCATTTCCCAGGATCGCAGACTCCCAGGCCCCTTTCCAGAACTGATGAAACAGAGTGTGCATTTATTTTAAATGATGCTTGTGCAGGCTGGTGCAGGGGTTCCCCTCTGAGATTCTTTGTAGCCTAATCTCATGTCCTGTCTGCCCTTTAGAACACACTGTGTACCCCTTCCATGCTTCTCCATGCTCCACCCCAAACTGGATCTTTCTGGGTACAAGCCTGGCTGACTTTCCACCAGAGGGTAAGGATACCTTCAGGAATTCTCTCTTATACTGATGATCTTAGCTTCATCTTCAGAAATATCCCTTTTCATGTTCAGTGCCTCAAAGACGGGCAGTTCAGCCCATACAGTATTCACAGGCTTGGTGCCCTCATGGAAAACTAGTGAAGCTAGAGAGAAATGCAGACGTGGCAAATTTTCATCCTGCTGAAACATAATCAGCTTTTGCTTCTGCAGCAATTAGCATAATATTACCGATAATGTTTTACATGGCAATTTTGCTGTAAACATTTGTGCTAATTTGCCATGACCTAATTATTTTATGACATACAATTACGAAGTATTTTTCAAGTCGAAATATTTTTGTTTTATGTTTCTATAATCCTTTCCTAGGAAAAAAAATTAAGAAATCAGCACACCCACAACTTGAAACACACAATGCTCTCTTAGCTGTTGTTTGTGACACTTTACTTCGCTAAGCTGGGAGGAATTCCCCAGTGCTGGAGCGATACTGCATTCACTCATGACTAATTTGAATCGGGCGTCATTGGATCTGCCTACTCCATTATTACACAGCGAGATTGTCAGCTCCACACTCTCAGCCTCCTTCCAACACCCACTCTCTCCCAAACATGCAAACACTCCAAATTGGGCAGTGGGGAGGTGGCAAATGCTTGCAGTGAGAGAAAGGGGCTGGGTTTCCTTTTGAATGAATGTTAAAGCTTTGGTTAAAAGGAGAGCATGAGCATTGCATTATCCGCCCTCAGACAGGTTCTTAACTGCCTCCTCAAATCCACAAATGCTGAAGGGAACAGCCCCACCATCCCCTGAGTTCTGAGTGATTGGGAAGGAGATGCTGTTCTGGTCACTGGGACAGCAGTCCCAGTATCAACCCAGCCTGTGGGCCACTGCTGTTGCCCTCCCCAGAGCAGGCCTGAGGAGCAGCGGGTAATAGGGCTCCAGATCTTCAGTGGACAGTCATACCTGCCTGACCCCAGACTCCAGGATGAACCAAGGGAGATGGCCAGTCTGTGGAAGATTGGCTGTGTCCATCCATTGAGGCAGGTCCTCCAGACAGGGTTCTGAGGCTAAGCCAGAGAACATACCAAGCCTCAGACCCCAGTCATCCCTGGAGGGGCTAAACTCTCAGAGAACTGGACCACAGAAGGAGGGCCAGAGGGCAGAGAGCAGGAATGGTGAGGACTGTAAGTTCCACAAAGTCAGAAGGAAGTAGGGTGAGGTAAGGGGGTGACCACAGTGGGCACTACCAGGAAGAGGCACAGATGCATGCCCATGGAGGGGCTCCTCTAGGACACACTTCACTGGTGTGGGTTCACGCCATGCCCAAACATCCTGGGTTAGACCCTGGACCCTGAATCTGGATTCAAATCCTGGCTCCAACCCACTTACTCAAGGTGCAAATGGAGTAAATTCTTAACATCCCTGTTCTTCAGTTACCTCTTCTGAAATGGAAAGAATATTTCCTCCCCTCTAGGATTTTTGTAAAGATTGAATTAATATTTCTAAAACCTCTGGAACAGGCACTACATTTGTTTTAGTAAAATAAAATTTCTTCTTTCAGCTTTTAACCAAGACAAGAACAGAAGCTGCAAGGAACAGGCTCCCATCAGACCAAAAAGAGGAGAGCAGCAATGTAGGTCAAGTTCTTTAGTGATTATTGAACTGAAGATCATTAAACATTTGTTGCAATAAATATTTTTGATTGAAAGGCTGGAACATTTACAGAGCACATACTCTGTGTTAGGCCCTGACCAGGCCCTGGGGGAATACAAACACAAATAAACAAAGCTCCAGCCTTGAAGAACCCACAGTCAGCAGAAGTACGCGTGCAAACTAATAGTTGCGTGAAAAAAAATAAAATTGTGCACAGACAGATCACAAAAGAGGAAATAGGGTTAGCACAGAAATCTGTGGTTTCCATGTCTACCAATTCACATTTGTAACCGTAGATTTTAAGGGATTTCAGAGATTTTAATCAGCTTTATCAAAGTATGCTTTATGATCCATAAAATTCACTAACNTGATGCCCTCTGTGCTTCCAGGGCTCGCCACAGACTCGGCAGGGAGAGTGTTTCCTGGTGTTTGGAAACCTCTCTTCTTAAAGTTCCTTTCCCGGGTCGGGCTTCCCTACCCAGGACGGAGCTCCCTCCCCACCTCCTTTGTCTCACTTTTCGTCTTTTATATTTTTTCCCTACCTGTTTTTGAAGGCAATGATCTGCTTTTCTGGGTGCTTGATGTCCTCTGCCAGCATTCAGAAGTTGTTTTGTGGATTTTGCTCGGCGTTGAAATGTTTTTTTTT
>SJYQ01001667.1:46105-64886 GCA_006410935.1 Redunca redunca
TCCAACTCTCACATCCATACATGACCACAGGAAAAACCATAGCCTTGACTAGATGGACCTTAGTCGGCAAAGTAATGTCTGCTTTTGAATATGCTATCTAGGTTGGTCATAACTTTTCTTCCAGTTGAGTCCTCTAAAATGCTCTGCCTTCAAGTTAAAAACAAATGAAAATAGATGAGCCCTCCAAAGTGTGTAACTAAGCTTGGAAGCATTTTATCTATTATTAGAGAGAAGTGATCTGCCTTTAAGTACTGGGCAGAAGAACATTGAATCTTCTGTGGAAAAATAGCACCAAACAAAATCACTACAATATGTGACTTGTAAAATAAAACAAAGTTTTTCATACATTGTCCTTCACTCCATAAAATACAACCAGACATGACAAGAGTCAGGATGAAATTACCAAAACCAAGAGAAAAAAACACATGAAGCAACCTACATATGAACATCGTGAATTCAGATTTTTGAATAACTGATGTTAATATGGTCAAGAAAATAGATGTAATAGGACAATTTTACCAGAATCTATAGAAAGGAATCAAATGAAAAATTTTAAACTGAAAACTACATTGATTTAGTGATTTAGGCTATTGTTCAGTTGCTCAGTCATGTCCGATTCTTTGCAACCCCGTGGACTGCAGCACGCCATGCTTCCCTAACTTTCACCATCTCCTGGAGCTTACTCAAACTCATCTCCATCAAGTCACTGATGCATCTAATCATCTCACCCTCTGTCATCCCCTTCTCCTCCAGGCTTCAATCTTTCCCAGAATCAGGGGTCTGTTCTAATGAGTCAGCTCTTTGCATCAGGTGGTCAAAGTACTGGAGTTTCACTTTCAGCATCAGTCCTTCCAATGAATATTCAAGACTGATTTCCTTTAGGATTGAGTGGTTTGATCTCCTTGCAGTCCAAGGGACTCTCAAGAGTCTTTTTTTTAAATATAAATTTATTTATTTTAATTGGAGGTTAATTACTTTACAATATTGTATTGGTTTTGCCATACATCAACATGAATCCACCACAGGTATACACGTGTTCCCCATCCTGAACCCTCCTCCCTCCTCCCTTCCCTTATCATCCCTCTGGGTCGTCTCAGTGCACCAGCCCCAAGCATCCAGTATCATGCATCAAACCTGGACTGGCGACTTGTTTCATATATGATATTATACATGTTTCAATGCCATTCTCCCAAATCATCCCACCCTCGCCCTCTCCCACAGAGTCCAAAAGACTGTTCTATACATCTGTGTCTCTTTTGCTGTCTCGCATACAGGGTTATCATTGCCATCTTTCTAAATTCCATCAACATTCAGAAAACAAAGATCGTGGCATCCGGTCCCATCACTTCATGGGAAATAGATGGGGAAACTGTAGAAACAGTGTCAAACTCTGTTTTTGGGGGCTCCAAAATCACTGCAGATGGTGACTGCAGCCATGAATTAAAAAGACACTTACTCCTTGGAAGAAAAGTTATGACCAACCTAGATAGTATATTCAAAAGCAGAGACATTACTTTGCCGACTAAGGTCCATCTAGTCAAGGCTATGGTTTTTCCTGTGGTCATGTATGGATGTGAGAGTTGGACTGTGAAGAAGGCTGAGTGCCGAAGAATTGATGAGTTTGAACTGTAGTGTTGGAGAAGACTCTTGAGAGTCCCTTGGACTGCAAGGAGATCCAACCAGTCCATTCTGAAGGAGATCAGCCCTGGGATTTCTTTGGAAGGAATGATGCTAAAGCTGAAACTCCAGTACTTTGNAGGGATTGGGGGCAGGAGGAGAAGGGGACAACCTGGGATGAGATGGCTGGATGGCATCACAGACACGATGGACATGAGTCTGAGTGAACTCCGGGAGATGGTGATGGACAGGGAGGCCTGGCGTGCTGCAATTCATGGGTTCGCAAAGAGTTGGACACGACTGAGCGACCGAACTGAACTGGACTGAACTGATACTGTACTGAAACACTACAGCTCAAAAGCATCAAGTCTTCAGTCGTCAGCCTTCCTTATGGTCCAGCTCTCACATCCATACATGACTACTGGAAAAACTATAGCTTTGACTATCTGGACCTTTGTCAGCAAAGTAATGTCTCTGCTTTTTAATACACTGTCTCAGTTTGCCATAGCTTTGCTTTCACAGCAGCATCTTTTAGGATTTGAAGTGGCTCTGCTGGAATTCCATCACCTCCACCAGCTTTCTCATAGTAATGCTTCCTAAGGTCCATTTGACGTCACACTCCAGGATATCTGGCTCTAGTTGAGCGACCACAGCATTGTGTTTATCTGGGTCATTAAGACATTTTTGTGTGTGTGTTGCTGCAGTTCTTATCAATTAGATGGTCCTTTCCCTTGACAGCCCTAGTCTTTTGTTCCCCCAGAGGGTTATAGATTGAGGTTTTGGCAAATCATAATATCTGGAAGTTAGATAAGACCTGAAAAAAGCTCTAGCCCTAAGTATCATCCTGGTCTTTTTACCCAAGTTTTGCAATTTTAACTGAAAAGATCATGATTTCTCACACAGAAACCACAGTTATACCTTTGTCATAAATCAAATGACTAAACGTGAATGAGTCTGTTTTGTGCCATCTCTCTAGCTCCTAGTCATCTGAATTCCACAGGTGAGTAGTTTTGTGTTTTGTTTTGTCATTTTTAATACATATAAGACTTTGGGTGCTAGTTCTTTGTTTCTAAGTAAAACTTTTTTGAAGTATGACTTACTAAATTATAACAGGGAAAAGTCATAAGAATAGAGCTGATCAATTTTTATAGAGTGACACACATATATCTACCACCATGATGAAGATATACAATAACAGCACTCTAAAAGTTTCTCTTTTGCCCTCTATCAGTCATTTATCAAATGTACATATCCATTTCTGTTAAATTCATAGAAGTTAAATTACTGGCATGAATATATTCTGCTTTAGTGTATATTGACAAACATTTCTGCAAAATAGTTGTAACAACACATACTTCCATATACTTCCAATAGAAGCTTGTGAGAGTTCCAGTTGCTCCACATCCTTGCCAACACTTGGCATTGTCAGTCCTTGTCAGTTTTTGCCATTCTGGTGGGAATAGAGTATCAACTCATTGTGACTTTAATTTGCATTTCCTACCCACTACTAATGCTGAGCAACTTTTCAGGTTTGTTAGCCTCTTGGATACTGACTATCCTGTTCATATTTATTGCTTACTTTTTGCTTAGTGGTCTGACTTAAAAAAATTACAGTCAGATCTTCATATTCATGGGTTCCATATCCACAGATTCAACTGCCTATGGATCATGTAGATCATATTTATGACCTGCAGTTAGTTAATTTGTGGATGTGGAATCTGTGGGTTTGAAAGTCTGATTATGGAGCTTAAGCATCCCAAATTTTGGAATCCATGGTGGGTCCTGGAACCAATCTCTTATGGATACTGAGAGATGACTGATTATATGCACATACATTTACATCAGATATGTGATATAATTACACATATACTGTCTGTATGTGATATATTACACTTATCAGATAAGCATATTGAAAATATCTTCTCCCACTCTAAGGCTTACTTTTCATGCTGTAAAGTATACATTTAGATGAGTAGAAGTATTTAATTTTAATGAAGTCAAATTTATTAACTTTTTCCTTTATGGTTAATTTTTTCAGTGTGTTTTGTTTCAGAAGGATTTGCCTGCCTCAAGGTCATGGATATGTTCTATGTTTTCTCCTCGAAAAGCCTTCTTGTTGTGCCTTTCAGATTTAGGTTCATGATTTATCCGAATTTTTTTTTTTTTTTTTTGGTAAATGGTGTAAATTGGGGTTGGGGTTCTTTTTTCACCTTATATGGATATCCAACTGATCTGGCAATTTAAAAGACCACTGTTTTCCCACAGAAACAACAGTTGCACCTTTGTCATAAATCAAGTGACTGTATATGAATGAATCTGTTTCTAGACTCTCTATTTTGTACCATTGATCTATTTGTGTTTACTGGCACCATTCCATGAAATCTTAAATATGTTAGCTTCATGAAAATCTTGCTAGCTAGTGGTGGAAGTACTCCAACTTTTTTTGTTTTGGCTATTTCTGGTTCTTTACATTTATATATACATTTTAGATTCAGCTTGCCAATTTTTAGAAAAATGCACTAAATTTTTACTTTTATATTAAACCCACCCAAGATGTATTTTTTATTAAGTCATATTCATTATGTCTTCCCACTTATTTATTCTTTTGAATCTTCTTTATTTCTCTCCACTTCCCCTGTTTCTATATGAGATAATTTTCCTTCTGCTGTAGAACTTCCTTTATTATTTCTTTCTTTTAATGTGAACCTTCTGGTGACATATTTGCTCAGTTTTTGCCTTTATTAAATGATTTTCTTCCTTTTTTAAAGTTATATTTATTGTGCACATAATACTGTGTTGGAACTTAATTTCTTTCATCACAGAAAGATGACATTTCAGTCACCTTCTTTCATCATTTCTTTTCAAAGTACTCTTCCTGTTTTATTGGATTGCTTTCCTCTAATTGCTTGCCCAGATTTTCTTCTGACTTGAGTTTACAATAATTTTCCTATTTTGTGCATAAGCATACTTTTATATATACATACTTTTAACCTGTGTGGTGTTTATAGAAATTCTTAGATCAATGGATTGATGTCTTTTAACCAGTCTTGGTCATTTTTCCCTCAAATATTGCTTCAATCTCATTCTCTTTTTTGGGATCTCACTTATATCCATGGGATGCACTTTTCACTTGCTCCAAATGGCTCAGACTCTCTTTTTCATATTTACCATTCTTTTTTTCCTCTCTGTTTCAGTTTATATATTTCTATTGTCCTGTTTCTAATTAATTATTTCTTTGTTCTATTGTATCTAATATGCTACTAAAGCCGGACATTAATTCTACTATAAGCCATTATTCTTACTCTATAGTAAGTTTGGCCTTTTAGTACAAAATGAAGCAGGGCAAAGGCTAACAGAGTTTTGCCAAGAGAGCACACTGATTATAGCAAACAATCTCTCCCAAAAGCGTGAGATATGACTACACATGGACATCACCAGATGGTCAATGTTGAAATCAGATTGATTATAATCCTTGCAGTCGAAGATGGAGAAGCCCTATATCTTCAGCAAAAACAAGACCAGGGCTTGACTGGCTCAGATCATGAACTCCTTATTGCAAAATTCAGACTTAAATTAAAGAAAATAGGGAAAACCACTAGACCATTCAAGTATGGCCTAAATAAAATGCCTTACAAGTATTTAATAATAAAATGCCTATACAAGTGGAAGTGAAAAATAGATTCAAGGGATTAGATCTGATAGACAGAATGCCTGAAGAATTGTGGACAGAGGTTCATGACATCATACAAGAAGCAGTGATCAAAACCATCTCCAAGTAAAAGAAATGCGAAAAAGGAAAGTGGCTGCCTGAGGAGGCCTTATGAATAGCTGAGAAAAGAAGAGAAGCTAAAGGCAAGGGAGAAAAGGAAAGATATAAGCATCTGAATGCAGAATTCCAAAGAATAGCAAGGAGGTATAAGAAAGCCTTCCTTAGTGATCAGTGCAAAGAATTAGAGGAAAACAATAGAATGGGAAAGGCTAGAGATCTTTTCAAGAAAATTAGAGATATCAAGGGAACATTTCATGCAAAGATGGGCACAATAAAGGACAGAAATGGCAGGGACCTAACAGAAGCAGAAGATATTAAGAAGAGGTGGCGAGAATACACAGAGGAACTATACAAAAAAGGTCTTCATGACCCATATAACCACAATGGAGTGAACACTCACCTAGATCCAGACATCTTGGAGTGAGAAGTCAAGTGGACCTTAAGAAGCATCACTACAAACAAAGCTAGTGGAAGTGATGAAAGTCCAGCTAAGGTATTTAAAATCCTAAAAGATGATGCTATTAAACTGCTGCACACAATATGCCAGCAAATATGGAAAACTCAGCAGTGGCCACAGGACTGGAAAAGGTCAGTTTTCATTCCAATCCGAAAGAAGTGCAATACCAAAGAATGTTCAAACTATCACACAATTGCACTCATTTCACATGCTAGCAAAGTAATGCTCAAAATTCTCCAATTCAGGCTTCAACAGTACATGAACCAAGAACTTCTAGATGTTCAAGCTGGATTTGGAAAAGGCAGAGGAGCCAGAGATCAAATTACCAACATCCATTGAATCATAGAAAAAGCAAGAGAATTCCAGATAAACATCTACTTCTGTTTCATTGACTACACCAAAGCCTTTGACTGTGTGAATCACAACAAATTATGGAAAAATTTTCCAGGGATGGGAATACCAGACCACCTTACCTGTCTTGGGAGAAACCTGTATGCAGGTCAAAAGGCAGCAGTTAGAAGCAGACACGGAATAACACACTGGTTCCAAATTGCAAATGGAATACATCAAGGCTGTATATTATCACCCTGCTTATTAACTTATATACAGAGTACATCATGTGAAATGCTGGGCTGGATGAAGCACAAGCTGGAATAAAGTTTGCCGGGAGAAATACCAATAACCTCAGATATGCAGATGACACCACCCTTATGGCAGAAAGTGAAGAGGAACTAAAAAGAAAAAGAGGAGAGTGAAAAAGCTGGCTTAAAACTCAACACTTAGAAAATGAAAATCATGGCATCTGGTCCCATCACTTCATGGCAAATAGATGGGGAAACAATGGAAACAGTGACAGACTTTATTTTCTTGGGCTCCAAAATAACTGTGGATGATGACTGCAGCCATGAAATTAAAAGATGCTTGCTCCTTGGAAGAAAAGCTATGACAAACCTAGATAGTGTATTAAATTATTAAAAAGTAGAAACATCATATTTGCCAACAAAGGTCCAAATAGTCAAAGCTATGGTTTTTCCAGTAGTCATGTATGAATCTAAGAGTTGAGCCAGAAAGAAAGCTGAGCGCTAAAGAACTGATGCTTTTGAACTGTGGTGCTGGAGAAGACTCTTGAGAGTCCTTTGGACAGCGAGGAGATCAAACCAGTCAATCCTAAAGAAAATCAATCCTAGCTATTCATTGGAGGGACTGATGCTGAAGCTGAAGCTCCAATACTTTGGCCACCTGATGCCAACTCATTGGAAAGCACCCTGATATTTGAAAGGATTGAGGGCAGGATAAGAAGGGCTGACAGAGACTGAGATGATTGGATGGCATTATTGATTTAATGAACATGAGTTTGAGCAAACTCTAGGAGATAGTGAAGGACAGGGAAGCCTGGCATGCTGCAGTCCATGGGATCATCAAGAGTTGGACACGACTTCATGACTGAACAAAAACAACCACTGTCTGTCCCACTGTGCTGAAAATTTGTGATTTCCTTCTGCCTTCTCCTCATTTGCTAGCTACAGTGTGTCTTCATCAGCCAGGCCCTTGGTTAAAACCTTCAGAAAGCTCATCATCTCTCTTTGCTAGTGGGGTATCTGGCCGGTCTGAGTTCTGTCTGGAATATATCCCTGAGCCAGCACCATGGCTTCTGGAACAGAAGAGAGAGAGGCACTATATGTATGAATAATGAAAGCATGGGGTGACTTCTGAAATGAAGATACATACCATAAATGGGCCTCATGATCATCAGAGCATTTGCAAATCAGAAATCCTATACCAACTACGTGGCATCTCCATGAGAAGTTTTCCTTCTCCTAAAATTGACTCTCCCAAGCAGTCAAGGCGTTTGGATGAAAATAGAACCCTTGGTTGTACAGATGCTGGAACCTGGAACTTAAGCATGAGATAAATGGATCACCATTATTGGGCTACCTCCAGGGAAGCCAGGCCTAGAGAAGCAGAATGCTGTGGTGACAGAACAGCATACAGAGCATATTGCATAGGACCAGAAGTCCTCCCTTCTCTAGGTAAGGGTCACCTTCAGTAAATTCACCTGGGAGGAACCCCTCAAGGTATAGACCATGTAACTGGCAAAAATCTGTGCTATTGCTCCATGGACCCATCTGGGTGGCTTCTACACTGGTTGTGCAAGGGTTACAGCAAATTCCCATAAGAAATCAGCTGTTCTCTTAACACCGTGTCTTGCCTTCCCACATCTGGATGTTTCCTCTTCTCATTCTTTCCTCCTGGAATGTCCTGCCCCTACTACCTCCCCAGCTATAAAAACCCAACCCTCCACTTCCCAGCATAAGTGAAATACCAACTCATTGCTAAGCTTCCCTCAGTCTTCGTCTGACCACATTATGTCACCGTACTATTTATAGTCTTCCAGTGGCTCTTAGCTGCCTTCAGATTATACCCCAAGCCCTCCTGGGCCCCCACAGTTCCATTTATTCTCTAACACAGCGTTAACCTTGATGACATTTCATCATAGCTACTACTTGTGTACAGTCTGCCCCTCTTGTAGCCTTGACCCATAAGGACAGAATCCTCTCTGATTCCCTTTCCTTCTCTACTTGGCCTTGCATGGGCCTTGGCACTCAAGAGACACTATTGATCAACTAAATGAACAAAAGGCAATTAAAGTTAAGGGCATCCAAATAGAAAACTGCAGGGGACATAGAGCAATCCCAGATTACTTCTGAGCAGAAGTAACCAGAAACCAATATCAGCTTCTCCTAGAAGCATAACTCTCTAGAACTGTAAGTTAGGCAGAGACCCCAAAGATCACCACTTTTAGGCTGACCCTTCATCCTCCCTTAAACCAACATCTACATCTTTCTTGGCACAGGCAGAGGCATGCAAAAATCTTCATGACCAAGGATGATAGGTTTTCAGGATTGGAAGTGTAGAGTGAGTCTTTCTCCCCTGGGTGGGTAAGTAGTGCCTTCATTTCTTAGCTCTCAGATTTAGATAAGGAAATAGCATTCATTTCTCCATGAACATTTCTTCATGAGCACCTAGAGTACATCATGCACTGTGCAAAGCAATAGCAGTACATGTTGTAGAGATGTCTCATCATTCTAAAGAATGATATGGCCTAGTGAAGAAATAGACATAGCTGTAAGCCCCAATAAATCTTTTTATGATTCAAAATATGTGAATAAAGTTCCATGGTGACAGAGAAGAACCCTACCAATACTGCCTGATGAGTCTAGAAGGGGAGACAAGTACAAGGCACGATGCTACAGTAGTAATGTACACAAAACACTGTGAACACATATAGCCACGTCTACCAGGAGAGTGAAGGGAGGCAATGGCTGATCTGAGTCCTGTGGGATTGGGAGGAAGGATCAGATGGAGGGAGTAGCATTTGCGAAAATATGAAAGAATGAAAGGTCATAGTTGAAGAAAAGCGAGAATTTGGTTAGGCTGGAGTATAGAGAACTGGATGAAATCAGGTTAAAAAAAGGCAAAATATGGAAGTTGTTGCCAAACTGGCTTTGAAAACCATGCCAAGTTTAGACTTGATTCTCAAGGCAGTGGGAAGGATTCAAAGTATTTGGTGTGATTCTCAAGAGACCAGTGGAAAATCCCCGTACCGCAGAGTGGGAGATGAACTGAAATCAGTCACAGAGGTGAGAAAGCTAGATTGAGGCTTAGCTCTGGTCTGGGTGGAAGGTGGGTGCTTGCACCAGGTCTGTGCTGAAGAAACTGTAGACTGTATTTAAGAAATACAGGCAAAGAAGACTTGACAAGAGTCCATGACCTATTTGTATGTGAATGGGGAAGAAGAAATCAGAATGACTGAATATTTATGCCTTGAATAACAAGTTAAGTAGTGATCTCATTCAGAGACACAGGAAAGCTGACAGGAGGGAGACAATGAGTTTAATTTTGAACTTGATGGGTGCAAAGTGCTGTTCTGTCATATGATAGGGGATAGACTTTGTAGCCATCAGTGGCCTGAGATCACCTGTGTTCCATACCTGAGATTCCTGTGTTCCATGCCTCAGCCCATCCTTTTTCCTCATTCCCAGCCCCTTTTTCCAATGCACGTGCTGAGGTGTCTTGTTAACTCATCTTGAAACCATACAGGCTTTCAGGGAACATGCTACCCTTCCATTCTCCTTTCTCTAACCTTTGCTGTCCTCAGGCTCACTGTGTTGGGCAGAATAATAAACTCCCAAAAATGCCCTAATCCCTGGCACCTAAGGTGAACATGTTACCTTACATAACAAGAAGGACTCTGCAATGTGATTAAGGCTAAGAACCTTAAGATGGAAGATTATCCCAATATACCCAGGTGAGTCTGACCCAATCACACAAATTCTTAAAAGCATGGAACCTTTCCAGGCTGCAGTAAACCAGAGCTTGACAGTATGAGGAGGACTTACCTTGCTATTGCTGGCTTGAAAGATGGAGGAGGAGCAATGAGCCAAAAAAATGCAGACATCCTCTAGAAGCTGGAAATGGCAAGGGAACAGATTCTTCCCTAGAGTCTCCAGAAAAGAACACAGCACTCCTGACACCTTGAGTTTAGCCCAATGAGACCACCTCAGATTTCTGACGTGTAGAATGGTTAAGATAATAAATTAGTTTTAAGCCACCAAGGTTGTGATCATTTGTCACAGCAGTGATACTCACAAAAATCCACACATTTCATTTCAGGACATTTTTCAAATTTAAATTCCTATTGAAAGCAATTGAAACTTTTTCAAAAAGAGATTATAGGAAGGAGATACCCAAGATCCCCCTTTCATATCAACAGTCCTGGGGTTCCTAGAGGGCCAAGGATTCTATAACAAAAGAAATTCATGCCATGTCATCAGATAAACTGGTAAGAGAGTAAGAACTGAGGTGGGAGGGAAACCTGGGAAAGAAGACAAGTTAGTAAATGAGGCAAGAGGAGGGAGTGAGAGAAAAGTAAAACAAAGATGGTGTAACATCAGCAAAACCAAGAAAGGACAGCCTTTAAGTGGTAGGAGTTGGTCAGAAGCATTAAATGCTAAAGAGAGGAAAAAATTGAATTTGACAACAAGCAGGTCATTAGTGGACTTTAAAGGAAGCATTTCAATGAAGAGATAGGGAAAAGCTAGAATGCAGAGGGTTGGAGAGAGACTAGAGAAAGAATTAAGAACTAAATAAGCTATGAGCAAACTATTAGAAAAGACTGTGCATTATTCATCTTTATATGCAATATTCAGCACAATGCCTGGAGCACAGGGGGTGCTCATTAAATGCTGACTTGAGTGAAGCACTGGAGTCAGTGGGTATAGACCAACACTTCTCAAACCTTATTATGCTTTGCAAGTCACCTGGGGATTCTGATGCAGTAGGTCTGGGGGAGACCTGAGATCCTGCATTTCTAATGAGGGTATTGATGATGAATCTGGTCTGTGGACCTTACTTTGAGTAACTAGGATGTAGATCATCCCAACCAATCGCCCAGAAATCATGAATCCTCTTGATTTCTGGGTAATATTATGATTCCAGAGACCAGGGTGACTTCTGAAACTGTAGAACTTTTTGACATCATGATACACATCTGCGCAATGAGATCAAATCAGATACCAAACCAGGCCTAGCACCTGGGAGTTGACATTCCTAAAAGGCCTTGTACCTCCCCCCACTCAACAAATACTCTCCACATTACAGAATTTTCCTCAATTCCTTCCAAACTCAATACCACCACCAAACCCTCAATCACCAACAGAACTGTTCATATGCCACCGCTGACAAATATAAAAAGAGAGCTTTTGATATTAGTCATAGGGAGATATATTCTCACACAGTAACTTCAGGAATTTCAAATGTATGGATTTACAAACAGCCACCTGGATCAGAAATCCCTCTCTGGAAAAAAAAAAATACTTCTCAGAGAGGGATACCCCAGTGACCTTTTCCCACAGGCAGCAGGGGAACCAGACCAAATACAAACATCACACGAAACAAACTTGGAGAAAGTAAATAATCTCAATCTTAATCATCTACCTATATCTCAATTTTAAAAAGTGATTAAATATCTACCCTGAAATATAAGGGCTTCCCCAGTGGCTTAGCAGGTGAAGAATTGACCTGCAATCCAGGAGACAAGGGAGATGTGGGTTCAATCCCTGGGCTGGGAAGATCCCCTGGAGAAGGAAATGGCATCCCAGTATTCTTGCTGGGAAAATCCCATGGACAGAGGAGCCTGGTGGGCTACAGTTCATGGAGTCACAAAGAGCTGGACATGACTGAAGAGAATGTGCGTGGCATAGCACTGGAATATAAAGTGCCATGCTGGATGTCATTAAATGACACCACCATGGATATGGAGACACAGGATGTCAGAGGCAGTATTAACCTTTAAAAAGAAATTATCAAAGGAACCAAAGGGATAATATTTTGGACAAAATGGATGAGGTAGGCCTTTTCCCATAAAGTGAACGTCCATAGCAGTTCACCCCAAACATATTTCGCAGCTCAGTTTTTATGCTATCCCAACCCACCTGTTAGAAGAACTCGGCCCATGGGAAAGGGAAGCAGACTGGCAGCAAAAGGTCAGTGAATCAGTCAGCTCTCTTTCAGTGAAAGTCACATAAAACTTCACCCACATCAGCATAAATAAAAGCAAATTTGTTTGCTGACATCACCGAAATGCCCCTGGATGGGGTACAATTTAGGGTTTAAACAATGTCCCAAATTTGTCTCACAACTTTGCTGCCTTGGGGTTGCCTCCAAATTCAGGCTATATATTAGGTCCCCAAAGCAATTTCAATCTTGTATATCACAGTAATTTGCTCAGCTGGGGGAGTCCACCTCCCCTAGAGGGCAACCCAGAAACCTGGGTGAGAGTCCATTGATCCTATCTGGCAGGACCTGGGTTATGGGTTCATCTCTGTAAACAACAGAGGTGTTGGGGTGGGGTAGCACAGACTTCCCAGATAGCACTAGTTGTAAAGAACCTGCCTGCCAGTGCAGGAGCTGCAGATTCAATCCCTGGGTCGGGAAGATCCCCTGGAGAAGAAAATGGCAACCCATTCCAATATTATTGCCTGGAGAATCCCATAGACAGAGGAGTCTGGTGGGCCACAGTCCATAGTGTGGCAAAGAGTCAGACACGACTGAAGCAACTTAGCATGCACACATGGAGTAGGGGAAAGAATGTCCCTCCCCAAATGATCTGATCATGTCTTGTGTTCTGCTCTAGGGAGTGACCTCCATGGTCAGAAGATCTTGAGCTGAACAGAGGCAAGGATTAATACCCCTCAATCCAACCAAGGTTTCATTTGTCCCAAGAAGGGAGAGTGATGCTGAAAGGGAAATGCACTAAATGTCCATCCTAGTCAGGTGTGTATACACATTCGGGCCCAAGTCTGTTACAATGAGGGAAATCCAGGCTCCTGATGATGCAAGTCAGTGATCAGATCATTTCTATCTTCAGATCAACACCTCTGGAGGAATCCCTGCTCCACTGCTCTGGCCACACCAGTTTCTGGTGACCCATTTTGTGTTCTGGGGCCAAATCCACCTTCTTTCCTTATTACCTTTGCAGAGACCTTCACTGAAGGTTGGTCCTGCCTGTTGCTTCACTTAACTTACATCAGAGCTAATTCCTTCTCTATGGCTTATCTGATCATCATAGAAGAACTTAGGAGGGGGGTCTCATGCCAGGCTCAGCATAAAGGAAACTGAATAGGCCAAACCCAGCTCTTCAGACCAGACTGGAGTCCTGCTTCAGAAAAATCAATGCCTCCATTTATTTTCTTTCTTATGAGTCATGCTCCCAGATGAAGAGTACCGGACACTGTCAATTGCTGGTATGATGAAACAGTGGCTTGAAGGTATTATATTTCCCAGAAGGGCCAAGAAGGAAATTTTTAGTCACTGTCCCCGTTGGGAAGTTTGGGACATGTTACAGCACAATGTACTCAGTATCTATGGTGCACTTCCTACTTTTCAGTGATGCTTGTCTAGACCAGTCCCTAGATAATCCAAAGGAATCAATCAAGGCAATTGTCCATGTAAATTTATTAGTTCACAAAAAAATCTAGGTTAGCTTAAGAAGAAACATTCATGCTCTTATTCAGGCTGTTTATTGAGAGAAAGCTCAGTTTGGTGGTTAAAAAAAACATGAACTTGGGAGCCAGAAATAACTGATTTCAAGTTGCTTTTCTGTCCCTTAATGGCTGAGTGAGCTTGGACAGGTTATGTAATCCATCTGAGCCCCCATTTCCTATGTGTTCGTGAGGGTGCCCTGAGATGATCATGTCTGTAAAGTGCTTAGCATGGTGCACAGTGCAAAAATTACTCAGTGCACATTCTTGTTAAGGGCAGACTATGTGCCACATACTCTACTAGGTTCCAGATCACAGGACTAAATAAAATATAATAATAAAATATTAAAATGGGGTGAGATATTAAAGAACATGTTATCTATCATATAGGAGATCTAAGAGAAGGGGGAGGAATGCAGGTCTCATCCCTTTGAATCCATCTTTGTACAAATCTTTAAGTCTCTGTGAAGAAAGTTCTAAATCGGCCAGGATAAGCAGGCATCTAAATGTTTTTTTTTTTTTGTATTGTTTTTGAACTTTTTATTTTGTTTTGGGGTATAACTGATTAACAATGTTGTGATAGTTTCAGGTGAACAGTGAAGGGACTCAATCATACATATACATGTATCCATTCTCTCCCAAACTCCCCTCCCATCCAGACTGCCACATAACACTGAGCGGAGTTCCATGTAGATCCTTGTTGGTTATCCATCTTAGATATAGAATTGTGTATAGGCAATCATAAATTCGTTCTCTAAGTCTGTGAGTCTCTTTCTAAGTTCGTGCAAATATGCTCAATCACTGTCATGTCTGACTCTTTGCGACCCTGGGACCTGTAGCCCGCCAAGTTTCTCTGTCCATGGGATTCTTCAGGCAAGAATACCGTCATTTCCTCCCACAGGGTATCTTTCCAACCTGTAGATTGAACTCACCCCTCCTGCATCTCCTGCACTGGCAGGCAAACTCTTTACCACTGAGTCACCTGCTGCTGCTGCTAGTCATTTCAGTCATGTCGACTCTGTGCGACCCCATAGACGGCAGCCCACCAGGCTCCCCCATCCCTGGGATTCTCCAGGCAAGAACACTGGAGTGAGTTGCCATTTCCTTCTCCAATGCATGAAAAAGTGAAAAGTGAAAGTGAAGTCGCTCAGTCGTGTCTGAGTCTTCAAGACCCCATGGACTGCAGCCTACCAGGCTCCTCCACCCATGGGATTTTCCAGGCAAGAGTACTGGAGTGGGGTGCCATTGCCTTCTCCAACTGAGTCACCAGGGAAGCCCATTTTGTAAGTTCATTTGTATCTGAATAATTACTGTTTCAAGATGTGGACATACAAATTCCATCTCAGTTTAGATTCTGAAATCTGCAGTCCAGCTGCCCCAGGCCCCAATTACTGCTTGATGGTGTGTGCATGCAGCTTGCTTTTGCTGGCTTGGTAGCAAGGAAAGAAAGCCAGTGGCTCCCAGCCTAGCTCTGCAGCAGAGTCCTGCAGCAGATGGCTGATGTCCAGCGCTCATTGGAGTAGGCAAAGCAGATCATAATTTCTGATTAGGTAAGAAGGTGGGTCAAGAACAGAGGGGACCACATCCCTGGCATCAATTCCCGAAAGGTAACAGTACAGACCTCTGCATATGGTGGCCTATATAGTGTCTCACAAACACCATCCAATCATCTAATCATAAGTGTATCATGATCACCCCATCTTAGTCCCTGACAAGGTCCTAAGGGGCCAATTTAGATCTAGGACCCCAGCCATATTGATGCTATATTTCATTTATTTTGGCTTCTGGCAAGGAGCACTACTAATGGGTATAAACCACTTTGTAAGTCAAATACAGGGGTTTTTATTTCCAGTCCAAACAGGCACCAGTTCTCTAGCAGAGCCCCTGCCAAGCACTGACACAAATACCCTGGGGGTCAGGATGAGATCATGACCAAGCTCAAACATTTCACACTCAAAATAGAGCCCATGTACCCCCCGAGTATCCTGGATCCCATATTTTACACCTCACCAAAACCAGTGTCAGGTTGCCAGGAAACTATGAGAGATGAAAAAGCCTGAATTCAGTTTTCAAATCTGATGGAGGTGAGAGAGGTCCAAAATGACCTGTAAAGAAATTGAATCAAATTAATCTTCCCAGAGACAGCGTCTTCTCCCTTCAAGACTTCCTCCCATCAGATCTTGAACTAGATTGAACCTTTCATTCAATAACTTTGTTTACTAGGTGTCAGGTCCTTTACTAGATACAGCATTATATTAGTGCTCAAGACAACAAAAATCTCTACCTTCCCAGAGCTCACAGACTTACAGGAAATATGGACAGAAATCCTGGAGCATACACTTGATCTACACCCAGAGGTCAGGGAAGACAACCTTGAAGTGAGGTTTAAGCTGAGACCAGAACCATGGGTAGGAAGAAGCTGGGGGAAGAATGTGAATGTCCTAAGGTGGGACATTATAAATTAATGATGATGATGGCAGGTACTATTTATTTAGTGCTCATTTTATGTTGGTTGCTTTATATAGATTGACTCATTTGAGTCTTGTAACACTCATGTGAAGTCAGTGAAATTTTTTTCTTTTTTTGAAAAGCTTTTATTGGAGTAGTCGATTTAAAATGTTGTGTTAGTTTCAAGTATACAGCAAAGTGAATCCCTTTTTTTATAATATTCTTTTCCCATCTAGGCCATTTCAGAGTACTGAGTTCCCTGTGTTATAGAGCAGGTTCTTATTAATTATCTATTTTATATACACTAGTGAGTAAACCATAAATTTGTTTTCTATATCCATGACTCTACATTTGTTTTGTAAATAAACAAATTTGATTTGTACACTTTTTTTAGACTTCACATGTAAGCAATATCATATGATATTTATCTTTCTGTGTCTGACTTACTTCACTCAGTATGACAGTCTGAGGCCCATCTGTGTTGCTGCAAATGGCATATTATTCCTATTTACAAAGAATGAACTAAGACTTTGGAATTGAGTCATGTTACATAACCTTGCCCCAGTCACAGGGCCAGTAGTACCTGATTTTTAATTCAGCCAAGCCTGGCCCAGGAGCCTACACTCAAATGACCAACATTCATTTGTTCATTCATTCATTAACTCATACTGAGCGCCTAGCTAAAACTTAGGGGGATAAAGAAGACCAAGATCTACTTGCCTCCAGGGAGCTCCCAGTACTTCACAGAAGGCATGGGGGCCTGGAACAGGGGCCAGACTTGAAACCTGGGCTCTGGTATTGCCTCTCATGCCTGGCCTACCCAGCAGCCAGGCCCACTTCTAGTATTTGCAGGGCCCAGGACAAAAGTACAAATGGAACGGCTGTCAGAATGAACTACCACCAATCTGGGGGCTCCAAACAACAATAATCTATTCTCACTCAGTTCTGCATCCAAGAAATCTGAAATCAAGGTGTCACCAAAGTCCTGTTCCCTCTGAAAACATTAGCAGAGAATCCCTACCACCTCTTCCAGCTTCCAGGGGAGCCAGGTGTCCTGGGCTTAGGGCAGCCTCTGCCAACATATGGTCTGCTCCCCTGTGTTTCTATGTCTTCTCCTCTCTTATAAGGACACCCATCCTTGGACTTATGGCCCAGCTGTTAATTCAGAATGATCTTATCTCATGACCATTCCCTTAATTAGATCTGCAAAGACCCTTTTCCCATATAAATTCATATTCCCACAATCCAGGGATTAGGACTTGGACATATCTTTTGAGGGTTATAGTTCAACCCACTAAGCCCACATATCATGTCTAAATATTTAAAAGTTACAAATAACCCTGGTGGTCCAATAGCTAAACTTCCCCATCAAATGCAGGAAGATATAAGTTTGATCCATGGTCAGGGAGCTAAGATCCCATATGACTTTTGGTTAAAAAACTGAAACATAAAAACAGAAGCAATATTGTAATGAACTAAGACTTTAAAAATGGTCCACATCAAAAAAAAAACTTTAAAAAAAGTTACAAATAAAATTAACAAACTGGCAAATAACATATTGTATCTTCTTACCTTGACATTTACACCATCATGACAACAAAATTTTTAAAATATATGCATATAGTTTCACACGATCAAAGATAATATATCAAGGTTGACCAACTTTAATCATCACTGCTTATGTGTGATGAACTATTGATGGGCTGATGGCATTTGGCTAAGTGATAAATACATACATAATTCATAAATTATTATATATGTATTCCATGAAATTTATTTCTCTTGCTTCAGTTAGGTAAAATCACTATGTATGTTCATATAATCAAGAATTTTATGTAATTTGTGTTCAATTGGCACAAATTAGGATAATGGCAAGGTTCACCTCACAGGGCTGTTGTGAGGGTAAAATGGATCCAGTCTGCAAAAAATAAAATATAAATTGTATTCAGCATGTATAAAACTGGAATACATTTTCACTTAGAGTGTAAATTGAGTCTAAAAACTTGTAACATTAATTTCTCAAATAATTATAAATATCAGTTATCTGTTAAATTTATTTTTTTAACTTTTTATTTTGCATTGTATTTGTATAGCTATCAACTATAGTTGTAATAGTTTCCGGTGAACAGAAAAGGGACTCAGGCATACATGTGCATATACCCATTCTCCACCGAACTCCCCTCCCATCCAGCTTGCCACATAACGTTGAGTAGCGTTCCATGTGCTGTAGGGTAGGTCCTTGTTGGTTACCAATTTTAAATATAGCAGTGTGTACATGTCCATCACAAATACCCTAACTCTCACTTCCTCTCATTCTTCTCCTCAGCAATCTAAGTTCATTCTCTAAAGCTGTGAGTCTTCTTGTTTTGTAAGTTTATTTGTATCATATCTTTTTAGATTCCACATATAAGGGATGTCATATGATATTTCTCCTTCTCTGTCTGACTT
>SJYQ01001667.1:64959-87823 GCA_006410935.1 Redunca redunca
CTAGTATTGCAAAATATTCACCATTCATTATACATAACAGTTGTCAATACCATATTAATTCTGAATATACCTCCAGAACCACAAGTTGAACCATGAAGAGAAGCCAAAAAATAGTAAAAATAATAAGATATGTGGCATTTCTAAAAAATTGCAGTGTATTATGGCAGAATTTGCTGCACTCAGGTTGCTTGAGAGAAAGGAGCTGACACACTAATTTATCTTTTCTGTTACTTGAGTACTTCCGCTGCTCCAAGTCTCCCTAGTCTTACTCTAGTGACAACAGCCACACACCCATAGACCTGAAGGAAATGACCTGTGTTTCCAGGACATAGAGGAGGAAGCAAGGAGAAGCATTTCCCTGGGGTCTGAATGGTGATGGGCCTGAGAGCTGATGTTCAGGGTTGCAGGCTGTGACAGACCAGCTCCAACAGCTATATCTCAAGTGGCAGAGGCTCCCACGTGCTCTTATGTAAATTGTAAAGTGTGTGTGTGTGTGTTTGTGACACTCAAACATCCCTCTACACTGTAAGGACTGGGATAGGGACCTCTCTAGCCCAGGGCAAGATCTTGAATACAACTCCCAGAGATCTGTTTTTTCCTCCTGAGTCTAAGTCCCACCTGATAGCCCCAGAAAAGGGCCTGCATCCACTCCCCTGGCCTCCAGAAAGCAAAGGCCAGCCCTGAACACTCCACCTCAGAGTTGATTTTGGGGATCCCTCTCCATGACATCCTCCCCACACCTTCTCCATCACCCGCTGGCCTCTCTGGAGCCACCTGTTCTTGTCTCTGGAATCAGTGACCTGTGTGTCCCTATACTTTCCTGACAGTCTCTTTGCCAGAGTGCCCAGATCTCTTGCCACACACCAGGCTGTCACTGGACCTCATTCTCTCTGTTGTGGCCTGTTGGCTGACATCCCAGCTCTGGTTGTTTTCAGGGGTGTCACCTAAGCTGGATCCCTGGGCAACCTCTTTGCTCTCACAACCTCTGCATAGCATGCTCTTCCCCTCCTGGGTGGAGGGTTCAGACTGGCCTCACCAGCTGACAGCAGCCCATCATAGCAAATGCAGGAGAGACGGATCTACGCCTCCCACTCTGACTTCATGCAGTGCCTTATTCAAATAGAAGTCATAAACAATAAAATCCACTCTGCAAACATGGCTTTTCTGTTGTTTTCTTGGTTAGCAGTTTTTAAAAGTTTTATTCTGATTGTCTTTAAGTAGAACATGCATACTTCTCTCAATTTTCTTAAATCCAACCCACTTTACACATTTTACATCACCAGTCTAGTCCTGTACGTAAATAGTATAACATTGTTTTTAAGCTAGATAGGAGTGAGTGGATTTGAATCTCTCACCAGCTTTGAACTCTAAGCAAGCTGTACATCATTTTAAAGCTTAGTGTTCTCATCTTCCAAAGAGGATAACAAAACATACCTAGCTAGTTTCTAAGTAAGGCCAAAAGAAAGTGGTTAGTATAGCGTCTGCCCACACTGGGTGCTCAGCAGCTGGGAGCTCTTTTCCTCTCATACAGGTTCCCTGATTTTCGAGCTGCCAGTGGGTTCAGGGTTTCTTAGTCTGCATACCATATAACCTGGCTCTGATGGGACCCTTTCCTTCTTCCTTTTGGATGAAGCAATTAAGGACTCAGGGGACAGTCTGTAGCCAGGAACCTAAGTCAACTAAATCCAATAAATGACTTCTTCTATTATGTAGAAATCATCGGTGCTTGTAGGTACTAATTGGCTGTCTTCTCTACTTTCCTTTACAGCATTTAAGTAGTTCCTTAACACAGTTTTATTTTGGAGCTTTCTAATTATATTACTCTGGGCACCTATTGTCAATGAGTTTGCCAGTGGGGGAAAAAAGAAAAGCAGAGTTATTTATGTATCCTTATATTCCACAAGCATTTACAGGGTAGCTCTGATGATCTCAGCACTGCAAAGCATGCCAGAGAATAACATGCATTCCCTGCCCTAGAGGAACCTGGTGAGAAATAATAAATATGTGGGAAATGATCAAATCAAAACTCTGAATCAGATGGTGAATATTTAAATGGAATGATGTGGGTAAACTTAATAATAAGGTAGTAATAATAATATAATAAATCTTTCATTATTTTAAAACTATTTTTATACATAAAGAAATAAGCAGATGGAGGAATATATCCTGGACCAGGGAAATAGCATGAACACATCCTTGGTGACCAGACTGAGCCAGTGAGGCGTCTAATCCCCTTGAAAGGAAAGCCACACATGAATGAATCATTTCATTTCCACAGATACCATCAGGCTCTAAATGATGACTATAATGCCCCAAGCATTTTCCTTGTTTATGGTCTTTCTTCTATGTGACCAATCTGTCACACTCTAGTCTGAAAAAATAACCTAAATATCATGTGAAAAATAGTCACTCTCCAGCTCAAAAATTTTCGATGCCTCTCTGCTGCCTGCTGAACCCCACTGGTCACTAAATCCAGCTCCGTCCACCCTGAAGTATCCTTGTAGATCAGAGAATGCCTTGTAGATCAGAGGTAGCAAACTGGGTTTGAATCACAACTCAGCCACCAACTAGCAATATAGACCTCAAAGGAATGTAGTTCAAACTTCTTTATGCCTCAGATCCACACCTCATAGGGTTGCTGAGGGAATTAGAACATAATGCAATCAAAAGGCTTAGGATACTGCTTAGCACATAGTAAATGCTCAATTAACGGTGGCTATTAGTAAAGGAATATACATGTTGATTAGTGGAGCAAGTGAACCAGGAGAGGATCTCCACTCCCAACCCTTTAAGCTGACTTGACAGGATCATGTACATGTAGAGGTTACACTTTTCTCTTCCATAGATGGTATAAACTGGGGAGGGCCAGCATATATGTCAGGCTTCCCAGGTGGTGCTAGTGGTAAAGAACCCACCTGTCAGTGTAGGAGACATAAGAGATGCAGGTGCAATCCATGGGCTGGGAAGGTCCCCTGAAGGAGAGCACAGCAACCCACTCCAGTATTCTTGCCTGAAGAATCCATGGACAAAGGAACCTGGCAGGCTACAGTCCATAGGGTTGCATAGAGTCAGACACGACTGAATCGACTTAGTACAGCACAGCATATCTGTCAGATGTCAGAATCATGTTCCAAAACTAGGCCAATCATGTTCCAAAACTAGGAGCAACTTGAAAGAAACAGCTGTAACAAGATATACAGAATAGGACGATACTCAGCCCACTGTTTTGTGTGCTGGTGAATCAGCTGTCTGGAAGAAGAAAAAAAAAAAAAGCCCTAATTTTTAGCTTTTGCTGATACCTATGGAACAAATGTTCCTATGACACTAATGTCAAGCTACCAAAGTAAAGTCACTGAACTCAGACATGGCCCTTATGACCCAGTATGAACTGGTTCCAATATACCATTGAAAACTGAGAACAGAAAGTTCTAAAACAGTTAAATGAGTAAAGTCGCTCAGTCGTGTCCAACTCTTTGGGACCCTGTGGACTGTAGCCCACCAGGCTCCTAAATCCATGGGGTTCTCCAGGCAAGAATACTGGAGTTGGTTGTCATTTCCTTCTCCAGGGGATCTTCTTGATCCAGGGATTGAACCCAGGTCTCCCTCATTGCAGGCAGAGGCTTTAACCTCTGAGCCACCAGGGAAGCTCAAAACAGAGTTAGTAAAAGACAAAATAGCATGAGGAAAGATGTGGCCAGTGCCTTACCATAAAGCCGTTCCACTGACTGAGTAAGTGAATTAAGAGTGTGAGAGAAGCAGGGTAGGGAAACAGCTTAAGACCCTGGGCTCTATGGTCAGACAGTGATGGATTCAAATCTCACATTCTTTGCTTGCTAGTTGCATGATCCTTTGAAAGTCACTCAGTAGTGTCTGACTCTTTGTGACCCCATGGACTGTAGCCCTCCAGGCTCCTCTGTCCTTGGGATTCTCCAGGCAAGAATATTAGAGTGGGCTGCCATTTCCTTTTCCAGGGATTTCTCCCAACCCAAGGATCTAACCAGGATCTTCTACCTCCAAGGCAGATTCTTAACAAATTTTCTCATCTGTAAAGTGGTGAAGATGATGGAAATATCTATTTCATAAGTTTACTCATAGAGCCACATGAGAAATGGCATGTTAAGAAAAAGTGTAGCAATAAAAAAAGGACACAGAAACAAAAATGGACAGAATGTTATGTAAATGAGCTTTACCTCCTAACAAATCACCCAGTATTTATTGGTTTAAAACAACAGCCACCTATTTTCTCACAGTTGGGAGGCTGGGCTGAGCTAAGTGGGAATGGCTCTCCTCCTCCTCAAGGCATGAGCTGGGCTCCTGCTCACATTTGCATTCAGCTCATGATTCATTGCCTCACTCTTATGTTTAGCAGTTGGCAGGAGGCATGGAGGTTACTGGGTTGCAAGGTTCTCATCACCTAGCAGACTAGTCTGGGCTCTTTCATATGATAGTATCTTCAGTGTTCCCAAGAGCAGAAAGAAAAAGCAAGCACTAATGCACACGCATAAGGAAATGGCAACCCACTCCAGTATTCTCGCCTGGAGAATTCCATGGACATAGGAGGCTGGTGGGCTACAGTCCATGGCGTCGCAAAGAGTCGGACATGACTGAGCAACTAACACACACGTACACAATGCACAGGCACTTTCCAAGTCTGTTGGATCGCAAGCCTCACGTTTTCTTATTTCATTGGCCAAAGCAAGTCACATGTCTAAACCCAGAGCCGATCTGATGAGAACTACCCAAGGGTATGGATTCAAGCTGGGAAATTTTCATTATTTTTATAATCTATCTCAATATAAGAACAGGTATTTGGTAAACAAGAAAATCTGAATGGCAAATAGATGCATGAAAAAGTGTCCAATATCACTAGAGATGAGTAGGCAAACTGTGTCATAGAATCCAGTAATTAAAAAGATTAAATTAAGTTTCAATGAATCAATATTGAATACACGATTCTGTTATAGAATCATCAGACAAAACAATTTGATACAATTTATGTGACATTTTATTCCTATGGATATATATATATAGTAAAATTAAAAAATGGATGGTAAGGGTACATGCCAAATTCAAAATAATAATAATACTTAACTCTTGGGTAAAAAGATGAAGAGCAAAGAATTTAAAAGTNACATGCCAACTTCAAAATAATAATAATACTTAACTCTTGGGTAAAAAGATGAAGAGCAAAGAATTAAAAAGTATGCTACAATTTTATCTTGTATTTTACTTCTCAAAAAGCAGAGTAACTATGACAAAATAGAATATTAGTTAAATTTGAGAGAGAGGTTCACCAGCATTTGCTGTTTGAGATATGTGGATAGTGTACATTTAAAGTATTTCATAATTAAAGCAACATTTATTTGTTGCTTTAATTATGAAATACTTAGAAAGAATATATAATGTTTTCTTTAAAATAAGGAGAAAATGTTGGAGAAACAAGAGAATTAAGTTATATAACTGCTTAATTTGGCTGCCCCCCAAAATGTCATTTTTGATCAGATTCATGGAAGTATATAATACACAAAGAAGGCATCCACATTCCTGCTCTGTATCTAGTGGTCAGACAGTACCTGAGCACACTTTGGGAAGGACATATACAAAAGTCCGTGTGGCCATTCATTCAATCAACCACACCACTGGAGCACCTACTTAGCCATCACTGTACCAGGCAATGAGCTTACCACAGAGGACAGAAGCCCTGAGTCCCTGTTCTCAGATGTTCAACTTCTATCCTAGCCACTGTACACAATGACTTTAGTACCTGGGATACAGGGGGTATGGTGGAGAGTTGATTGCATAGTGGTTGGTGAAAAACTGTACCCAAGCCAAGTTAAGTGTGGAATGATGTGATGTTAAGGCTGCCTCCCACTTCCCTCTGCCACACTGGCTCTGAGTCTACAGGGAATCCTGAAGCTTTAGATGGAGCAATTCTGGGTACTTTCCTGCACAGACACACTCAGCATAGGCAAGGAGAAACCAGCCAGTATCTCTTTCCCAAAACCCAGTCTTAGCACCCCCATGAGAACTATACCCCCAAGAAGAACAGAGGATGAGAGCCCTCTGCTCCGTCCACCAGCTCCTCAGAGGCCTCGATACCCTCAAGGCTGAACTGCAAAAACAGTTATTTTTACTGTACTGTCTTATTCTTTCTTTTCAACCTCCCATTTCCTATTCTGTAATTATTGCCAAGAAATGTTCACAGAAAACCTGCTAGATTTCTGACAGTCTGTCATGTGGGAGAGAGAAGAGCTCTTCCCGGGAACTGCCCAGAGGCTGCAATCTGACTGGGGGAGGTGCAGGGAGAGGAGTTTCTGGCCCCCATGAGGAAGAAACTAAGGCTGCTCTGTCCACAGCAGCAGTGGACTAGCTCCCCAGGCTTCCCCAGAAACTACACAAGAACACCACAAAGCAAGTGGCTGGTTAGCCTTACAAATTATACCAAATGCCTTCATTTTTGTGATAGCAAATAATCACTGTAAAACATTTTTAAATTATATAAATATTTAAGAAGACAGTGAACCTTGTAATCTTCTCTTTCAAAGAAAATCACAACTATTAGCACTTTGATAGGTGTTTTTTCAGATGGTTTTCAACGGATATAAACACTTTTAGATATGAAAGGGGGTTAACGCTATATGTAGATTGCCTTATAATTCTCTACTTCCCAATCTCCTCAACAGTTTACACTTTGGAAGCTTTCCCCATGTCTGGATGTGCATGACTAGCTCATTCTCTTTATGGTTGCAATATTCATTCAGCCACTAATACTGAATACTGAACATAAGAGCACAATTCATGTCAGGCACTGTTGCAGGCACTAGTGACCACAACTGTAAACAAAACAAAGATTTTGCCCTCGTGAGATTTTACATCTTCAGTTCAGTTCAGTTGCTCAGTCGTGTCCAACTTTTGCGACCCCATGAATCGCAGCACGCCAGGCCTCTCTGTCCATTACCAACTCCCGGAGTTTACCCAAACTCACATCCATCGAGTCAGTGATGCCATCCAGCCATCTCATCCTCTGTCGTCCCCTTTTCCTCCTGCCCCCAATCCCTCCCATTATCAGGATCTTTTCCAATGAGTCAACTCTTCGCATGAGGTAGCCAAAGTATTAGAGTTTCAGCTTCAGCATCAGTCTTTCCAATGAACATCCAGGACTGATCTCCTTCAGAATGGACTGGTTGGATCTCCTTGCAGTCCAAGGGACTTTCAAGAGTCTTCTCCAACACCACAGTTCAAAAGCATCAATTCTTTGGCACTCAGCTTTCTTCACAGTCCAACTCTCACATCCATACATGAGCACTGGAAAATCAATAGCCTTGACTAGACAGAACTTTCTCGGCAAAGTAATATCTCTGTTTTTTAATATGCTATCTAGTTTGGTCATAGCTTTCCTTCCAAGGAGTAAGAGTCTTTTAATTTCATGGCTGCAGTCACCATCTACAGTGATTTTGGAGCCCAAAAAAATAAAGTCTGACACTGTTTCCACTGCTTCTCCATCTATTTCCCATGAAGTGATGGGACCAGATGCCATGATCTTTGTTTTCTGAATGTTGAGCTTTAAGCCAACTTTTTCACTCTCCTCTTTCANNACCTGCATATAGGTTTCTCAAGAGGCAGGTCAGGTGGTCTGGTATTCCCATCTCTTTCAGAATTTTCCACAGTTGATTGTGATCCACACAGTCAAAGGCTTTGGTATAGTAGTGAGGCAATATATCGACAAATGTACAAGTAAAATGTAAACTATACAAGGGATACATGCAATAAAGAGAAACAAAGCAAGTTAAGGTAACACTGCACAACAAAGAACACTGTTGTTGTTTGAAGTGAAGTTGCGCAGTCGTGTCTGACTCCTTGCAACCCCATGAACTGTAGCCTACTACACTCCTCCATCCATGGGATTTTCCAGGCACAAGTACTGGAGTGGGTTGCCATTTAGTTTCATCTTGGAAGACTTTTCCAAGGGGTTCTGTATCAGTTAGCTTTAGCTGTGTAACAAATTTTTCCAAAACTTAATAGTTTAAACAATATTTATTAACTCACAGATTCTATTAGACAGAAGGCCAGAGTGGCTTAACTGCATTCTCTGCTTCAGAGTCTCTCACAGGCTATGCTCAAGGTATCAGTCAGGGCTGTCATCATCTGAAGCCTCAACTGGGGAAGGATCCACTTCCAAACTCACAAGATTGTTGGCAAGAATTAGTTTCTCACAAGCCATTCTCTGAGGGCTTCAGCTCCTTATTGGTTGTTTGCTGGAAATTTCCTTCAGTTCCTCATCATGTGGGCCTCTCCATAGGACAGCTCACAATATGGCAGCTGGCTTCACCACAGAAAGCAAGAGAAAAGAGTCAGAGAGAAAAACAGAGAGAGAGAGAACAATCCAGCAAGCTGGAAATCGCAGTATTTTATATCTCATCTCAGAAGGGATACTCCTTCATCTTTGTTATACTGTATTCATTAAGAGTGAATCACCAGGCTCAGCCCACACTTAAAGGGAGGGGATCACACAGCATGTATATTCCAGGAGAAGGGATCACTGGGTCCATCCTAGAAACTGCCTACTACAGGTTGATATTTAAGCAGAGGAATAAATGAAGTGAGGGAGTGAGTTATGTGTTTGTCTGGGGAAAGAACCTTCCAAGAAAAACAGTAAGAGCAAAGCCTCATTCTGAATGAGAATAGCCAAGAAGCCTCATGCAACTTGAGAACTTGAGAAGGAAAGAGACGTGGGAATGAGGCTGAAGAGGAACAAAGTGGCTAGATCATGACAGGCCTTGTGGGCCATGGAAAGAATTGGGGTTTTATTTTCTATATTCTCCTAGTTTGCATTACAATAATTTACCTACCTGACTCTTTAGTGGTGAAGATCACTTCTAATTTTCTGTTTCTAAAAATTTCTAATTTTCTGTTTCATACACCCTAACATATGTGTATGTGCAAGAATGCATTTGTGAAGGTGTTTATACAAGATCATGCTCATATGTATGTGTGGGTATGTGTGTGTGTGTGTGTTAGACGCTCAGTCACGTCCAGCTTTTTGTGACCCTGTGAACTTTAGCTCACCAGGCTCCTCTGCCCATGGGAGCCTCCAGACAGGAATACTGGAGTAGGTAGTCATTCCCATCTCCAGGGGATCTTCCCGACTCAGGGACTGAGCCCAGGTCTCCTGTATTACAGGCAGATTCTTTACCAACTGAGCCATCAAAGAAGCCCCATAGGCATAGCTTCCCAGGTGGCCTTAGTGATAAAGAACCTGCCTGCCAGTGCAGGAGATGTAAGAGATGTGGGTTTGATCCCTGGGAAGATGTGGGAAGATCCCCTGAAGGGCACAGCCACCAATTCCAATATTCTTACATGTAGAATCCTACAAACAGAGGAGGCTGGTGGACTACAGTCCATAGGGTTGCACAGAGTTGGACATGACTAAAGTAACCTAGCATGCAGCACGCACGCACACACACACATGCACACATATACAAACATATGTGCATGTATTCTATATGAACACCTGTACAAATGCATTCTTGCACATACACGTATGTAAGGGTGTGGCATTTTTAGAGACAGAAAATTAGAAGTGATCTTCACCACTGAAGAGTCAAGTATGTAAATTATTAGTGTATCCTAAGGGATTTTTCTGGGCCAAAATGTATGTGCATTTAAAAATATATTGGGACTTCCCTGGTAGTCCAGTGGTTAAGACTCAGAACTCTCATTGCCAGGGGCCTGAGTTCGATCCCTGGTCAGGGAACAAGATCCCATATGTTACAACTAGAAGTTTGCATGTTGCAACAAAGATCTAAGATCCTGAGTGTCTCAACTAAGATCCAGTGGAGCCAAATAAATGAATAAATATTTTAAAAAATAGATACACACCTATAGCTAAACCACAGTCAAAAATACTTTTCCAATTGACTCTCCCATCAATGTTGTAAAAAAGGAGAGTCCTGGCCAACACAAAGTAGTGGTTAGTATTTTAAGCTTTTGAATGTGTTTTAATAGCAGATGGAAAACATAGTATTTC
The DNA here is from genome assembly GCA_006410935.1 of Redunca redunca. Lineage (NCBI taxonomy): Eukaryota > Metazoa > Chordata > Mammalia > Artiodactyla > Bovidae > Redunca > Redunca redunca. Next base: position 74,987 of record SJYQ01001667.1, read on the forward strand.
ATTGTGATTCACCTTTTTTCCCTTAAGGAGAATGAGTGGTTTCGCGTCTATTAGGAGAATATAATTTTTGGCATCCTTTGGTTTCTTCTTTCCTGACCAGGTCTATTCTGACCAGCTCCAATGCAGTCAGCTCTGTTGCCCCAGGAGCTGTCCAGCTGGCTGGTGCCGCTTCCATTTGCTCCCTGTGGTCCCAGGACCCACCTGGACCTCTCCAGTCCTGAGTCTTTTCTTCCTGCCTTTGTGGTACCTTTCTCCCTGTGCACCTCTCTCCACTTGTGTCCCAGGCCTATCTTCAGAGCCCAGCATCCACCTGCCTCTCCTATGCTTTCCACTGGAGCTGTGAGGTGCTTGGAGTCCCTCCCGAGGGTAACTGGTGGAGTAAGGTTAGGAAAGTTTCTTCTTTGGCAAACTGGTGAGGATTAAATAACTTCAACTAATGTTTAGGAATAATATTAAGAATCCCACCAGGCACTTAGTAGGTAGTCAGTAAATGAGACCTGTCGCTGTCACCATCACCCTATCTTGCTGTGCTGGCATCTGAGTCCCTGCAGGGCAGAGGATGTCTTACTTGTTCCCAGAGCATTTCATACAGTGGCCTGTGCAATATAGCATTCAATAATTATTAGGATAATTATTCATTTATGTGTCAGATAAAGGAATTCACACCCAAATGAATGAATGAACTGCATGTGTAGTCTTAATACAGAAAGACATAATGCCATTGGTTACCTTGTGTACATCTGGGAATCCTTGAAGGATTTTGTGAAGATTAAATAACAGAAAGTAATGTTTTAAGAAGGAATTTAAGGAATAAGTAAATTTGCAAATAAGATTTTTTTAAAACCTGCAGATTTCCCCAGTCTCCACGAAGGCGAGAGGCCAATACACACTCAGAAGTGTGTTCTCAGCTGTCTGTTCCTAGCACCGCTCATGCAAAGCTGCAGCAGCCCTCCCTCCATTTCTCTAGCCCACCCTGGCCCCCAGTAGGCTGTTCCCAGACAGAGACCCGTCTAGAGAAGAGCATACGAATGTGCTCACTTTTTCTCTGGTACTCTCTGCAGCACATCAGTGGATTAAAACAGGCAGACAACCACAGCCCTCGGGCCACATCTGGCTCACATATCTACCTTGCTCAACAAACACAATGTTTTCTAAAATGTGAATTAAAACTCAGGAGATTTAAATTTTAAAAATGCAAATATCTTGCTTCTCTTGCAAAATCTGAGGCCTGGCCACAAGGCCCAGTGCTCCCATGTGCCAACAGTACTATCTGGGGCCATGAGGCAGCAGCCCCCTTCTGATGGTCATATGTCTGATTTCCAGGTCTCCACAGTCCCCACCTTGTTGTCTCATTATTTATGTTGAATGTATGCTGAGTCACCTGAGTTATCAATCTCTGTTCTAAAACCATCATCTCAAGTAGACCTTGGCCTCACCCTTCATTAATGACTATTTCAGCCCCAAACAACTCTTCAAAGGAACAGAGCAACAATTCCTTTATCCCTGATATAGTTTTTCTTTTCTTTTTTTTTTTTTTTAGAAAGAGGGTCTTATAATCAAATACATTTGGGCACTTTCTACAATTCTAGCCTCTGGATACTCAGTGCTGGTTTGACCACCACTTTTGCAAGGACCACGCCCACTAAACATCCCATGGAGGACATCTTGAGGATCAGAGTCTGGGAAGGCCAGAGACCCTCAGAACCTAGACAAAACCTTGCATTTACAGAGGGAAGCTCTGGAATTGGAGCAGCACTGCCCACTTCCAGCCCCCTATTTAGAAGAGATGGCATGTGCCTGAAACAAGCCATCCACTGGATAGGTCAATGCAGATGGAGCTAGGGAGAAGGAGGACCCATTGCCTTCAGTCCAGATCCTGCAAACACTCTGAGATGGAGATGTGTGTGTAGGAATCCTGTGCGAGTGTGCACCAGGGAACAGAGAGGCCTCAGATGATCTTACAGGGTCCTTCAGAATTCTCTTTCATATTGAGCCAGGTCTCAGGCCTTTGTAGCTCCTGTATCAACCAGTCATAGAAGGAGGGACACTAACCTTGAGGGAGAAAGCAATTCCCAGAGAAGGATGCAGCAGTAAGCCTTCAGCAGCCAAAGCCAGTGAGTGAATGGAACACACAGATCTTCTGCATCCAGCTTCTCCCTTCAGGGTTAAATAGAGCCACCTTCTTCTCTGCCACTGGTAGCAGTGACAGTCACATGAAAATCAGAAAGCAAGACTCAGAGGAAAGGCTTTTACACGTTCCTTACAACTTTTCACGATGGTCAAGAGGGTGATCTTTCTGAAACAGTTCTGGTCACCTTTACTACAACACTCAAAAATCCTCAGTGGCTCCCATTTCCCTTTGAATGAAGTTCAGACTCCTCAGCCTGGGATTCTAAGCCCCTCACCAACTATTCCAGGCTGCCCTTCCAGCTTACCTCCCATTACTCTCCCACAAAGCCCAGTACAGAACAGAATTTCCCAGGCAGTTCACTTCCTTCATGTCTTTGCCACTGGTTATTCCCTCTACCTGGAAAAACCGTATCTCCCATCCCCACTTACCTAAATCTTAGCCAGTTTTCTTGGTTCAGCTCAAATGCTTCCCTAGCTCCATCTAAGTAAAAGTAATCTCTCTCTGATTTTGTAATATCATTTTAAAATATGAACTGTATACAATTTATTTCATAAACTATACTATAAATTCCTTGAGGGCATAATTTAAGTCTCATTCAGTGCCTTGTACATAATAAATACATGCTGAATATTTGTTGGATAGACGACTGAATGGATGGGTGGATGGATGGATGAATGAATGGATGAAAAGATGGATGCATAGACAGGAGTGTCCTGAATAGACATCTTACTATTGAGGCAATGTTGAATCTTGTGTTCACTCTGTTCCTTGGCTCTGTGTACCCCATTTAGTTTATGACAAGAGGCAGATTGGTTTAAAAAGAGCTGAAGATGTATTTTCTGTATTGAAATATGAAAATTACTTACTGAATACCAAAGGAAGTGGGGAATCACTGAGCCCCCTTTTCAAGCTTGTTACCACATTTGCTCATAAGAAGGGAATAGCACATAAATCCCCTTTGAATGTACCACAATACGGCCCCCTAGCCAGCTGTTATATTTCAAGTGGTGCCACTCAGAAGACTTCTTGAACCTCAGATAGTTGTTAACAAAAACAGTATGCTGATCAGTTCCAAGAATCTAAATCAGAAGCAATCAGTTTTGGCAGCTGCTTGGCTCATGAAAGGTGACACCCAATTAGAGAATATGATCAACCCCAAACAATGTGCTTCCACATTCCACAGTATTTACAGCTGCAATCATGGATCTGACAGCCATGGATCCTACTTGGAGACACAAACTCCTCCAGAAGCCTTAATAATAACCACTTCCTCCTGGTGACGCTGCATTTCATCTGAGTTTTCATAATAACTCCATGAGACAGGGTTGGAAATTATTCCCATCCCCCTCAGAGAGAAAAGACTATCCCAAAATAACATATCAACAAAGCTAGTGGGTAATAGCAGGGCCAGAAGCATAGCCTTGGCTTTGACTCCTTCACAGCAGCAGTCCCCTTGCTGTTCATGACCTCATCCATACCTTTGCCTCTAGGTCTACAAAGGAAAATGATCACATGCATAGTCAATTTATTAATAATTTGAGTAAATGACATCATAGCCATTGCTTAGAATTTCAGCACAATGTCTGGTCAGGGAACTATTCTAAATACCTGAAAGTGTTAGTCACTCAGTCATGTCCAACTCTTTGTGATCCCATGGATTGTAGCCCATCAGGCTCCTCTGTCCATGGAATTCTCCAGGCAGGAATACTGGAATGGGTTGCCATTTCCTTCTCAGGGGATCTTCCAGACCCAGAAATCGAACCCAGTTCTCCCTTACTTCAGGCATATTCTTTACCATCTGAGCCACCTATTCTTATTATCTAATTGAAATTAGTTGTACAAAGTTTAATCTCAGTCTCCTTCATCCCATTCCCGTCTGTTTAATATCCTTTGGAAGGGTCCCAAGCCCTGATTTTTAAGACAGTAAGATGGTCCCAATCAGACCCTTGGGCAGACTGCATAACAGAAGAAATGTGAACTCTTAGAAGGGAGAGCCTACTCATTGCTGAGACTGACTTAGACTCACTAAGAGCTAGCCATGTTAGACAGGCTTGTTGGTGGGACAACCACAATAGAGAATTAAAGAGATGCAGTAGATAGAGTGCCTATTGATGGCTCAGACGGTAAAGCATCTGCCTGCAATGCAGGGGACCTGGGTTCGATCCTGTGTCAGGAAGATCCCCTGGAGAAGGAAATGTCAACCCATTCCAGCACTCTTGCCTGGAAAATCCCATGGACGGAGGAGCCTAATAGGCTATAGTCCATGGGATTGCAGAGTCGGACACGACTGAGCGACTTCGCTTTCACTTTCCTATAATATTAGAGTTTCCTATAATATTGTTGTGAACAAACTACAGAAATATGGACCTCATGATAATACTATTCAGTGGATTTATAACTGGTTGAATGAATTCCGAGATGATGATTAATGGGTGATGTGATCCTACAGGATGGCCTGAATGATATGATGAAGAATGTTGACCCCCTGCCTTTTCCAGTCCAAAACTTTTAGCAAGTGTTATTAAATTTTTGTCCCCTAGAGCCTGCCTAGGGGACATCTGCATGGCTTAAGCCTGACAGAAGGAGCTGAGGGGTGGAGTGGCAGGATCAACAAGCCAAAAACCATCTTGACAGGCCAATATATTGGTTCAATTCCAATGAGATGATATTTCAACTATTTCAAAAGCCTTGGGGTTTTATTCAAAGAGTCAAGTGTACAAATAGAGGATGAAGGGATGTACCTGGATAGTAACTCACAAAGCAAAGACCTTGGGATTGAATTCAGATGCAGGCTCAGCTTCACTTGGTCCTGGGGAGCTCTGGCCCACAAGGCTAACAGGAGCTTAGAGAGTAGTTTTCAAGGTACAGCCTGCCTCTGCCCATGGCCCTGAGATGTGCAGGTCAGAAGAATACTGTGGAAAATCAGCTGGAATCCATGTTAACTGAATCACAAATGAAGGCATAGAGCTGTTTAGCCTGTTGAAGACTGTCTTTGACTATCTGAAAGATTACCTCTTGGAAAGAAGAATACTATTACCATGTAAACTGTAGTGTGGGAGGCAGTGGGAAGTTAAAAGGAAGCAGATTTTTGTTCAACTTTAAGAGGAGGACTCTAAGAATTGTAGTTTTCCAGATAAGGCTACCTGACTCAAAGAAGCACAGAATCAAGGATGAGACAGGCCCACAATTGAGAGAAGCTGTCACATGGGGCGGGTTTCTGGGATCTGAATGCTCTGAGTCAAGACATAGCTAGGACACCAGGCTTCCCCTGAGGGTGGCCCGTTAGCACACTGGCAGTGGGGCTGACCATCTCTCTCTTGCACTAAGGGTTATATTTATGGTTGGTTCACTCATCCTTGCCCCTTCTGGCATCTGACCAGTGCCTGCACTAAACACACGGCCTTAGGACTGTTAATAAATCCTTTAAGCCAGGCCTGAAGGTTCAGGCTGAGTGGTTTCGGTATCTCCTGTTTTTCTCAAGGGTCTTCTTAACCAGCCTTTTCGGTTTCTCTCTGGCTGTCTTGGCTCCCTGGCCCAGCATTGCCTGTTCATTCAGCTGTGAGACTCCCCATTGAGCCTAGTGCTTTACTGAAAGCTAGAAAATTAGGGATGCTAATGACAATGGGATGGGTGACCAGGAGTGCTCAGCAAATCTCCTACCTGAAGCTATTCTGAAACTGGAGCCTCCTTTGTAAAGATTTATCAGACAGGGGCAGCGAGTGAACCAGATGGTATCTGAAAGAGGAGGTGAAAGAGTCAATCCCGGTTGAATCCCACCCAGTGACTGTCCCTGAAAAGGGGTTCTTGACACACATTATCACAAGCATTCCTCACAATTAGTGAGATCTACTTAGGTCTATTAATTCTTTTTAAATGGGATGAAACTGAGATTGAGAGGGTTACATGACCTGCTCAGGCAACATAGCCAGCAAGCTGCAGTGTCAGGATCTGATTTCAGGTCTGCAGAACTCTACAGCCTTTTCTAGTCCTCACTGGAGGGCTTTTCTGATTTGGGAAGTTGGAATCTACCAGGCTTTTGCCCTGTACCCTTTCTTAAATTAATGTAGAATTTCATTCTTCCAAAATGTTTGCTTTGTAGCAACACTCAGGAAAAAAACAAAAAAAGTCACTCCACATGGTTTTGATTAGCAACATTAACATTTCTTTAGAAAAAAAACAGATTAGAGCAATGCAGGGAAGCTGGCCCTGAAATTAGATTCAGGGTGATAGCGCTCCAATTACAGATACAAGAGCTGGAAGAGGATGGAGGCATTGGTATACACTCCTGAAGAACCATCCCCACTCCCTGCGGTCCAGTGGGCCCCTTGTCTCTTGTTGTGATACACTAAAAAGTCTTTTTTTTTTTTAATTTTGCCCAACCACTGACATTTATAGAAGGGTCATAGGTATACTAAAATATGGGCTTTCATTTGACAATACCAATTTTTCCCAAAGAAATCTTGCATTAAATTAAAACAGTAAGCATTATAGTATAATATTGGCTCTCAGTGCAAGTTTTGGAGCCTGACTACTCCATCAACTGTTAACCCAGGTTCCATTACTTCTCCCTAACCACAAACTTCCCTGGGCTGTAGCATCTTTCTTTGATTGGTTTGAGGATTTGATTAGTTAATGTATATAACACAGAGTAAATGATCTATTGTGCTTTGGTTTGGTCTTTTAAAGAGAAGAAAAAACACAGTCATTGTGTTGAATGTTCCTTCCCCAAGTGCTGGGAATTGAAACAGTTAATAGTCTCAAAGGACAGCTCTGAGCTTAGACTCCACATCCCCTACATTACTCGGAATATCTCTACAACTTGCTGCACTCAATTCGTCTGCCTCTGTGGAAATAGCTGATGAGAGCTGAGTGCTGGTGATAACATGTGAGAATAAGAACCCAGCGATTTATCTTCTGGACATTCAATCATTTATTAATTTGACAAAGTCACTATTAATATTAGCTGACTGTGTTCACTTCTATTTAGCAATTGCTTTGGGTCCGATCCCCTTGATTAGGGAAGCCTAGGAAAGGGACAGAGAACTTTTCCAACATCCTAGAGATATCCTATATTCATTTACAAGCTGATTCATTCATTCACTGAGTGACTAACACTTTCACTCATTCACTGGGTGAATAATTTCTTAAGAAACAATTACATGCTCAACTCTGAGTTGGGTGCAAGGAGTTCAGTGGCTAGGTAAGAAGAAAGGCTCCCTGCCCTTATGGTTAGATATATGAAAGACAAGTAAACAAAGAATTAAACAATTACATCATAAAAAGTGTTGTGAAGCAAACAGGAGGGGCTTATGACAGAAAATAACGGTGGCAGAGAGGTGATACTTAGATAAGAGGTTCAGAGAACGCCTTTTTGAGAAGAAACTAGGTCAGGTCAGACCTAAAAACACTAGAGGCCAGCTGTGATGGGCACCACTGGTTGCCTACCTAAGCCACTTCCTTGTTGTTCAAGGTCACAATGTGCCCATCTAAAAGTATCCAGCCACAGCTTTATGGAGGGCCACTGCACAGGGCAACTAGCTAAAGCACCTGCCCCAGCCTTCTTGGTAGCAAAGGGTAGCCAATGTGACAGTGTTCTGACCAATGAGGTACTGGCTGGGGCTTAGAGGAGAGTGTTTCTCCTCCAATTTAAGTACTGCCTTTTTTGCTTCCTTCAGCTCCTTCTTCTTATCTGTAATACAGATAGGGTGCCTGGTGCTATGGCAACTATATTGCAACCACGAGGAAAAAGCCCAAACAGAAAATCTCAGGAAACTCGTCCATGACATTTTTGAGCTATGACCAATGCTACCTTTTTTCAGACTTCTAACTGAATAACAAAACAAACAAACAAACAAACCCTTATATATACTGAAGTCACTATATCAGAATTTTCTGTTACTCAGGGTCAAATGAAATCCCTCACTGTTATACCAGCCAAGCAAAACACAGACAGAAGGGAATTTCAGGCAGAAGAAATGACATGCCCAAAGACATTAAGACAGGAATGAGCTTGGCACCTTTAGGAGCAGAGAGAAGGCCAGTGTGGATGAAGTATAGCAGACATGGAGGGAAGTGAAGGCAGCTAAGATTAGACAGAGAAGCAAGGGACAGGTCAATTAAAGCCTCACAGACCCAGGTAAGGAATCTGAATTCTATTTTCAGGGTGAATGGAGACCAGCTGATAGCTCATGTGTATTCTATGGATCCTCTGCCAAGTGATGAAGGGCTTAGAGGAGGGCAGGACTAAGGGTCATCACAGTTCTCCAGGGAGACATGATGGTGACTTTGACTGGGGTAAAGGCTTTGGTGATGGAGAAAATTACACTGAAGTAGCAGTGGGGCAGTCAGTTTGAGAATAATTTGGCCCCCAAAATACCCAGTCAATAAAATATGTGAAGAATGTAACAATATCTTGTTAATCAAGAGGATCAAACTATTTACTGCCACAGACCAGGTCAGTGAAATAATATTAAATATATCAGCTAACGTTTTATGTGTTACACACTTTATAGACATTGTCTCATTAATCCTTATAACGGCCCTATAAGTAGACATTATTATTATCCCTATATTATAAATGAGCAAAAGGAGTCATAATCAGATTAAGTAACTTGCTTAGGGAAAATATTGTTAGCTAGATAGTGGAGCTGGATTTTAAACCCAAGGTTGCATGATTTCTTGACTCAAGCCACGGGGAACTTAGAAACTACAAGCTGTACAGGACTTATACAGCTTGTAGTTTCCATACAGAAACTACTCTGGGACAATTTTCTACTCTCTATACATTTAGTGCCTCACATAAAAAGCCTTCACACTTTCCATTCATGGATTAATCCCTATCCTCTGGGGTAATGGAGTGAGGAGTCTGTATTTTCTGCTCAATAAAGCTTGGGAACAATTGTTATAACTTCATGCCAGGCCTTTTACATTTATTATACCCACTTTGCAGATTGGGAAACTACAGTGCAAGGATGTTAGGTCACTTACCTGAAGTCACAAACCTAGTGGGATTCAAACCCAGGGTGCCTGAGGTGTTTCATCACCATTTCCTCCAAAGAAGTTAGTTCCTGGAGACAGACTCTGAACCTACCTAAAGGGCGTGAACTTTCAAGGCTGCTGCTTCACCAAGCCTAGAACTGCAAGCCACACCCTGGGACCAAGTGGTAATAAGAACATTGGGATGGGCAGATTATTTTAGCCAAGTGCAAAGTCACTAGGCCAAAAACTCATCCAGGGCCAAGCCAAGCACTGAGATGGCCACGAGACCCTGAATGAATCCGACCTCCCTCTAGTCATAGCTCAAAGATCAGCATCTTTAATGAGCCTAGGTAATGTGCCTTCCTCATGTCACTTGCTACCCCATCATTCTCCCTATTCTTCTCTTTAGTGTTTATAACCTGGGTAGTATCATTGTTATCATTTATATGTTTATTGCCATCTCTGCCCACTAGAATGTAAGTTCCACATCTCTGGTGCCTAGAATGTCTGGCACATAGTAGACAATAAATAATTGATGAGTGCATGACTGAATAAATTAGTTATTTTAATTTAAATGTGCATCAGCACCTGGGGAAAACTCTTCAAGCTCTCAGCAAATACACAGGCTTCTCTTCAGCTTAAGCAACTGGGACAATAGAAAGGGGGTCTAATAGCCAAACTGATAGGATGACATTGGAAAATGACAACAGGGTTAATCCAAGTGGGTCGGATCCAGACAGTTTCTAAAAGTTCCCTTGTAGGCATGGTAGCTTTCTTCTGGTCCCATGGGTGATGCCAGGATCCTCTACAGAGCAACTAACTAAGCCACCAGAAGCTCAAGCAAGTTCTCAGCAGTTAGAAGGCAGGAAGGGAAGGGGCAGTGGAGGGAGGGCTCCCTGGGAGAGGAGTGAGTGCAGAGGAGATGAGTCCAGAGAGCTCAGAGGAGGGGGCCTGCCCAACTCGCCTCCTGGTTCATCATCTCCATCAGCAGTAAGGGAGCTCCCAGGGAGCCATGATCTCCTCCGCCTTGCCTCATGAGCAGCAGAAGGAGAAATGTCATGTGTGGCTAGTTCCTTTTGGGCATCTATGCCCCACTGGGAATCAGTTCTATTTCACTTCGAAATTAAAAAAAAATTAAACAAAACAGAGGTTCCCTGATGCAGATGAGAGAGTCATCCACTGCTCATTTTTGTCTTCTTAGACAGAACATAAACCAAACATGATCTCTTCCTGGTTTGGGGTACATTTTTGCAGGCTGACTTTTCTCACTCTCCTTTGAATACCTCGAGCAGAACACCCCTTGTGTTGTTAATGACTTCAAAGATACTGGGTCCACTGTGCGGCAAGTGATAAAAATGTACACAGCATGTGTTGGATAAATTAATAAACTCTCCAGAGCCTCCGAGTCCTCAGGCCCAGCAGCACCGTAATGAAATGTTATTCTGAAGTGGAGGAGGTGGGAAGGAGGAGAAGGGGAACAGTATTTAATATATGCAAATTAACTAGTATGCAAATTGCCACTAAGTTAAAAATAACGGACTGCGAGAGGAGCCCATTTTTTAAGCAGCTTGTTTATTCATTAGCCTAATTCCCATTATCAATCCTTCTGTTTTCTTCTTTATTAAGTACTCACATTTGGGAAGTTTGCTTCCTACAAATTGTTTTGCTCCAAAACCCATAACACTGGTTAGAACAATCACCATACATTAGCTTTCCTCCCTCTTGTTGTGATTTTGCCCCCAGCTCGCGTTCTCTTTCTTCCTGCTCCTTTCCCTTTGCTGTTTCGTTTCCCCCTAACAGCCTCACCTGCCTTGTGTCTCTGGCATCTTTTGTTTCTCGGATGAATGCCCAGGAGGGCAGCATGGGGCAAGGGTGAAGGGAGCCTCCTGTCCTGGGAGGCCTTACTCCGGGGAGACCTCTTCTCCCAGACACTGGCCCCCGGGCTGGATTCAGATTCAGAAGGCACCAGAATCTGGCTTTCCATCACCTGGGAGCGCAGACCATTCTCAGACCCCAGCCCCGTTGTGTCACAACAGCCAGAACAGTGTGCACCCCGATTCGGGTCTGTATATGGCCTTCTCTGCTTCAAGACAGACCTTACACAATGTTCAGACAGATTGGCAGCCAAAATCTTCCTCTTTTGTCTTGGGATGCATCCACCTTGCTATGCGCAAGCTCTGGTGCCCCCCAGAGGCTGAGAACGGTACGGAGCGCTGGGATGGTCCTAAGAATGTAGGGCTGGAGGAAGGCTCGAAGGGGATTCTCCCACACAAAGCCCCACCCCTGCAGTATGTCTAAGAGGGGAGCTCCTGAGAGGGTGGGCACCTGAGCGCAGCTGGAGAGGGGGGAAGGGGGGAGATAAGGCCTTTGCCAGAGCAGCACAGGAGCTTGCAAGGCTGATTTTTGTTCTAACTGTTGTCATTTTTCACGTGGTTTTTAATCACATAGTTAATACAAAGCCTTAAGATCATTTTTTACCAAGCGTGTGTCTGTACAGGGTGTTTGGACGTGGCTGTGTGAAGCTGTTTGTGCAGACGTGCCCTGTGAAATGTGCCGTCTTAGAAGCTCGAACACCCACCTTGAGGCTCCAGGGTCTCTCCACACCTTGGAGAAGTTACGGCTGAGACCCACGATGCAAGTGAAAGTCGCTCAGTCATATCCGACTCTGCAATCCCATGGACTGTAGTCCACCAGGCTCCTCTGTCAGTGGAATTCTCCAGGCAAGAACACTGGAGTGGGTTGCCATTCCCTTCTCCCCGACCCAGGGATCAAACCCAGGTCTCCAGTATTGCAGGCAGATTCTTTACCATCTGAGTCACCAGGGAAGCCCGAGACTCAGGATGACAATCCTAAAGCTGGCGCTGCCAGGAGCTTTACTCCGCAGCAGGCTGTGTTGCAAGTCAAATGCAAGTGATACAACGTGAACACATTCTCCCAAAACAAGTAACTCTAATTCTCACTCCTTCCTGACCTACCACAGTTGCTATTGCTAATAATTCTCTCAGGAGACATGCTATGTCAGAGCAAGAACCACATTTTTCAGGTGTCGGATCCCAGCCAGAGCTTTGTCATCCCCCTGCTGAAGCGCCTATTATGTACTCAGGGGCCATGATGTCAAATGTGAAAGGTCACCCTGAAGCAGCTGCCTGGCATCATCCACAGATGGGAGACGGCTGGGGAAGGAATTTGCATCAGCTCCTGAACCTCCAGCCTGTCCTACGATCTCCCATCCCTCTTAGAGCCAAAAATGGTGTCAAAAGGCCAAAGACCTAGAAGAGACAAGCAACATCAGAAACAGTCACTGACACTAAGTTTGAGATGGAGCCAGAAAGATAAATCATTATCATTTAAGCACCGAACGTTTTTATACATACTGTCTTTGCAATATTTCCATAGAATGAGCAAATAAATCACCCTGCTCTTGACATTTTTAATAACTTTAAGAATGTGGTTAGGGTAATACTTAACTTTATTGACATATTGTATGGTTCATCCATCTCATCAAACGTCAATGAAACTTCAATGAATATTAACTGAGGACCCATAATGTACTAGGCACTGCCTGGAGAATCCCCTAAGCAGTCCTGTCCACCTCCCAGGAGCTCTTTCTCATCCGCCTGACTCCTGTTGAGGAAACCGATAGCCCACAGGGCAATGCTTGATGGAGTTGGGTGTAGAGATTGTTCTGATTCCAGCAGGTGAATTTGGTTCACTGGGTTTGGGTGGTG
>SJYQ01001667.1:94460-106146 GCA_006410935.1 Redunca redunca
GAAGGAATGATGCTAAAGCTGAAACTCCAGCACTTTGGCCACCTCATGCGAAGAGTTGACTCATTGGAAAAGACTCTGATGCTGGGAGGGATTGGGGGCAGGAGGAGAAGGGGACAACAGAGGATGAGATGGCTGGATGGCATCACTGACTGGATGGACGTGAGTCTGAGTGAACTCCGAGTGTTGGTGATGGACAGGGAGGCCTGGCGTGCTGTGATTCATGGGGTCGCAAAGAGTCGGACACGACAGAGAGACTGAACTGAACTGATTATAGAAAGCAGTATGGTGGAGTCTCAAAAAGTTAAAAAATAGAACTACCATATGATACTGAAATTCTACTTCTTAATATATATCCAAAGGAAATGAAATCAATACTTCAAAGAGCTATTATTATATATAAAGTATCATGTATATGCTTATGCATATATACATTAACAAATATATATGTACATACATAATAGAATATCATTTGGGTGCACGTCAAGTACATAACATTCAGTCATGTCCAACTCTTTGTGATCCTGTGGACTGTAGCCAGCCAGGCTCCTTTATCCATGGAATTTTCCAGGCAAGAATACTGGAGTGGCTTGCCATTTCTTACTCCAGAGGATCTTCCTGACCTAGGGATAGAATCTCCTTCTCCTGTGTCTCTTGCATTGACAGGCATCATTCAGTCATAAAAAAGAAAGAAGTCCTGCCATTTGCAACATGTATGAGCCTGGATAACACCTGTGCTAAGTGAAATACTGTAACCCTGATACAGAAAGACAATTGTTATATGACTCACTCATATGTAGAATTTAAAAATCAAATTCATAGAACTTACAGTTGAACAATGGTTGTTAGAGGCCAAAGGGTGGGGGAAATGGGGAAATATTGGTCAAAGAGTACAAACTTTCAGTTATAAGATGAATAAGTTCTTGGATTCTAACATATACCATGGTGACTAGATTAATACAGTTAAAAACACTGTATTATATATAATACAGCCCAGGTTCAATGCATGAGACAGGGTGCACTGGGATGACCCTGAGGGATTGGGAACACATGTATACCCATGGCTGATTCATGCGAATGTATGGCAAAAACCACCACAATATTGTAAAGTAACTAGCCTCCAATTAAAATAAATTTTAAAAATAAAAAACACTGTATTATATACAAGCAACTCCTGCAGCTCAATTCCAGAAAAATAAACGATCCAATCAAAAAATGGGCCAAAGAACTAAATAGACATTTCTCCAAAGAAGACATACAGATGGCTAGTTTTGAAAAGATCTTAAGTGTAAATCTTAAGTGCTAATTAATCTAATTGGGGTAATAATTTCATAGTGTACATGTACATTAAATCATCATGTTGCATGCCCTAAGTACATATAATTTTTCTTTGTCAACTATACCTATGTAAGCTAGGGGAAAATAATATAGAAGCATAACAGATCAAAAATAACTGAAACAACTTTGTAAAAGGATACAGAACTAAAATGACCTCATTTTAAAACTTAACACAAAGCTACAATAATCAAAACAGTGTGATATTGGCCTCAAGGTAGGCAATATCAACAGAACACAATATGGAGCCCAAAAATAAACACATATATCACATATATGGTCAATAGATTTTCAACAAAAGTACAAGAGCAATTCAATAGGGAGAGAATAGTCTTTCCAAGATAGTATTGGAACAATTGGATATCAATATGCAAAAAAGTACCATATACAAAGGTGAACTCAAAATGGATCATAGACTTAAATTTAAAACCTAAAACTACAAATTTTTATAATAAAATATAGGAGAAAATCTTTGCAGCTTTGGGTTGGTCAATGTTTTCTTAAATATAACAACAAAAACCCAATCAATAAAAGAAAAAGCTGATAATTTTTTTTCATCAAAATTGATGCTCTTATTTTTCAAAGTATACTGTTAAGAGGATGAAAAGGCAAGGGACAGACTAAAAGAAAATCTTTGAAAGCATATGCAGAAAATATAAAGAGCTATCAAAACTCAATAAGAAAAAACTAATTTTTAAATGTCCAAAAGATTTGAAAAGACACTTCAACAAAGAAGATATATAGATAACAGGTAAGCAACTGAAAAGATGCTCAATATCATCTGTCATTCTAAAAACATGTATCTAAACCACAATGAGATACTTCTATGTATCTATTAGAATGGCTGAAATTGGGAACACTGACCATACCAAGTGGTGATGATCCATGTGGATTTGGAGCACACAGAACTCACATATAACACAAACAGGAATATAATATGGTACAACCACTTTGGAAAACAGTTTAGGATTTCAAAATTTAAACATATATGATCCATTCATTCTTTACCTAGATAGTTACCCAAGAGGAATGAAAACATATGAAAGCAAATATTCATAGTAATTTTATTTGTAAAAGCCAGAAATTGGAAAAAAAAAAAAGTCCATCGATGGGCAAATGGATAAACATATTGCATAACATCTGTACAATACTTATTCAACAATGAGAAGGAATAAATATTGGTACAATAACATAGATGCACTTCAAAATACTAATGCTGAGTTAAAGACAGGCAAAAAAGAACACATGCTCTATGATTCTATTCACATAAATTTTAGAAAATGCAAATTAATCTATAATGACATCAAGCACATCAGTGGTTGCCTGGGGACAATAGGAGAAGGTAAAGGGGGTGGAAGAATAGATTTACAACCCTTTGGGGAAACTTTTAGTGGTGATGGATATGTTCATTATTTTTATCATGGTGATTGTTTCACAGGAGTATACATTTATCAAAACTTACCAAATTGTACTTGTTTAAAATGTGCTTCAAGGGTAACTCAATAAAGCTGCTAGAAAAGAAAACAAAAGTTATAAAAGGACAAGGAACCAGAAACAGTTTAAAGAAACAGTGTATTTTGCTCTTAATTGTTCTGTTATGTCATGTCATGTCATGTTATGTTTTATGTTATGTTAAGAACTTTTTAAAAAAGATATTATTTATAAGAGTGAAGGAATCATGAAAGAAGTTTCCATGAATGGTGTAAAAAACAAGTGAGGGCTTCAAAGCTAGGTGGGAGGAAGCCAGGGATTGGAGGAAATACGACTTAGTCTTCATGCATGAAACCTAAGTTCTTTGGGTTCATGTGGAGGCAAAAGACGGTGAAAGAAGTCAGGAGTGGATGGGGTTTGATGGTTGTTCAGAAAGGGAGCAAGATCAGCCAAGGAAACCCTGCCATCAACTCTCACAGCCTAAGAAGAGACCCCTTGGTGGACAGTGACAGAGAAAAGCTACTAGGAGTTTACTAATCCAGCTTACCCTAAAATCCCAGGGCTTTGGGAAAACTCCAAGAGAAACGAAGTTTTATAAATTTTCTGAGTGAGTGAGATCAGTATCTACAAATAATTTTGATTGTAATCCCCTCTTGGAAAGAAAAACATCTGAGCTGTGCCTACTGAATAAGGCTGCTTAATAGTAGATTGCATGCATGTACTCCTATACTAGTATATTGTTGATTTTCAAATGGGCATTAATAAGTAGAAATATATAAGTGGCTCAGGAAAGTACTCAGTGCTCTGTGCTGACCTAAAGTGAAAGTGAAGTTGCTCAGTCGTGTCCAACTCTTTGAGACCCCGTGGACTGTAGCTTACCAGGCTCCTCTCTCCATGGGATTCTCCAGGCAAGAATACTGGAGTGGGTTGCCATTTCCTTCTCCAGGGGATCTTCCCAACCCAGGGATTGAACCCAAGTCTCCCGCATTGCAGGCAGACTCTTTAACCTCTGAGCCACCAGGGAAGCCCTAAAGGACATCCAAAATAGAGGGAATAAAAGTATATATATATATGAAAAATGTAATTAGAACAAAAAAGTACTATTTTCTAAATACTTTGACACTTCAGAATCATAAGCATTTCCAAACTATAATATTTGGCAATGTGCATGTATTATTTTTGAAATAAAAAATTTTAATATTAAAAAAAGTATATGTATAGACAATTCACTTTATTGTACAGTAGAAACCAACACAAATTGTAAGGCAACTATACTCTGATAAAAATACATTTTAAAAAAGTAGAAATATAAAAAGTAAAAGGCAAAACCAAAAACTAAGAGTTATAATATTTTATTCCACATTCCAGATCACCTTGCATACCAGGGCATCACACCTCACTTAGGAGACCACAGAGTTAGACTAAGCATTCTAGTCATGTCTGGGCTTTTCTGGTGGCTCAGATGATGAAGAATCCACTTGCAATGCAAGAGATCTGGGTTCCATCCCTGCGTTGGGAGGATCCCCTAGAAGAGACAGAGCAACCCACTATGATATTCTTGCCTGGAGAATCCGCATGGACAGAGGAGCCTGGTGGGCTACAGTCCATGAGGTCGCAAAGAGTCAGACAGCACTGAACAATTAAGCGTACAGTCATGTCTAGTGGACAGGGAATGATCTGATGTGGTAGACTGTGACAATAAGAAAAATATAAGTATTTGTGATAGCAAAACATTGGAAGAGATTGGCCTAGCCAAAGGAAAATAACTAGTCAAATTTATACGCATTTGACAGACATTAAGCAACTGTTTAAAATGATGTTTTTAAAGAATATTCCCAAACATGTAAAAATGTTCATGATGTGGTGTTACATGAGAAAAATCAATGTATAACACTGAGGAAGATTTCAGTTTTGTGTGTGTGTATATATATATATATATATATATAAAATCTCACAGAAAAATCTGGAAGAAATTTATTGAGGGGTCGTTAAATTGTAGATAGTTTCATATTTCTACTTTATCCTTTTAGTATCTTGCAAATGCTCTATGTGAATGCTTTCCACTTTATAATCACAAAAACACAATAATTTTGTAAATAAAGCATTATAAATAAATAACTCCACCAGGCAGTAAAATGTGGTGACACTAAGGAAGCATCTATAATTCTGATGAGACATTAGGAAGCTTGGAAAGAAGATTTTTAAATAAAAAATCAGAACACTAATAGTCACATAAAGGATTCTGGATTCTCAGTAGTCAGGCTTCAGGTACCTACCAGCAGTAGGGGATATCTGAACACTCCATTCCTCTGCAAACACCCATCCAGCTGATTATACAATGGGCTCTGGGCAAGACTCCAGGGATAGAAAGATGCATCAGATGCAGAAGGCCCTGCCCCAGAAGTGTTTCCCAGTCAGTGCTCTGTGTTCCCATGTTGTGTTATCACAAACACAAAGCAAAAATACTTTTCTTCCTTTATACAAGGTGGCTTTTTTGTTTTTCCATAAAACAAGATGATTGAGGGATATTCTGGCCACTGAAACCCAGAAAAGCGTGGCAATTAGAGCTTGTAGATGGGCAAATAAAATGAAAATATCAGACAGGCTGAAAGTTTAGGGTCTTCATTCTGAAGGTTGGCAAGGGAAGGGATTTGGATCCACAGAACCTGGAACCCATGGGGCACTGACTTCTTACCAGATTCCAAAACTCTGTAACTAGGAGATGTCCTATGAAATGTGATCCAGGTTTAGCTCCAGACATAAAAGGAAGCAATTTCTCTCACACTGAGTAATAAACGGATTGGAACTTATTGGAATTCATCATCCCCAAGAGGCGGTGCTGGCAGGAAATATAAATGCCTTCCAAAAGCTTTGGACAAATTTATGAATGATAGAATCATAAATGACCTCTCTTGCTCACTTCCTCTTGCTCTTTCTCACTCAAGCAGACTCCATCCTTAGAAACTGAGCCAGTGTTTGCCCTGGAAGATTCTGCTCAGATGTCCCTTAAGGGCCAGGCAAGGTCACAGTAGGTCCCCACTCTGTGCTCCTATATCCCCCTGTATGTAACCGGTCATCGCCCTAACCACACAGTATTATAATTCCCTGTTCGTGGGTCTGTGGCCCCAATAGTTGTAACACCAACAAAGGTAGCCGTGAGTCAGAGCTCAGTTGATGTGGGTTAAAAGAGAGTGTTATATGGACTCTACACTTTTTTGTTTAAAAAGAAAAAAGCTGTGCCCAACTTTTTGCGACCCCATGGACCATAGCCCACCAGGCTCCTCTGTCCATGAATTTCCCAGGCAAGAATACTGGAGTGGGTTGCCATTTCCTTCTGCAGGGGATCTTCCAGACTCAGGGATCAAACCCGCATTTCCAGCATCTCCTGCTTTGTCAGGCAGATTCTTTACCACTGAGCCACCTGGGAAACCCCAAGCACTGCTTTCCCTCAGGGCAAAATCTTGAGAAATGTGTACTGGCTGGAGTGTTGATTTCTTTCAAGTCCTCACTTTCCACTGCCCCCATGTATTCCCAGAGCAGAAAATCTGATAGAAAGTTAGGATACCCTCTCAGAGGGACACCACCAAGTGAAATCCTGCAAAAACATCTCATGGAAGAAACAGCTCTTAGAAATTCCTGGGGGACTGATGTCTGAAGAACTCTCATCCGACCCCACTTCATCACCTCCCAGACTTGCTCACCAGACAGCTCTGTTGTCCACCATTGTGAGCTCCTGAGCTCTGATTTGCAAGTCAGTTCCCTGGGAATTTCATGATAAAATACATTCAGCTCAGTTATGTCAAGGACACAGTCTCCTGTATCTCCTCTAAAACCTTGTTTAATAACATTAGTCTCCCCATATGTGTGCCAAGATTCTTCAGCTTGAGGCTGGAAGGATTTTAATTTATTTTTCCATTAATGGTTAGGATCCATGCTAAACCTGTAAATATTGTTTCTATAAATTCACTGCAGTACTAATTTTTAATGCAAATAAATAAACAGAGTGAGCAACTCAGAGACAGTTTGCCCCAATGGAGCTTTTGCAAATCATCTTCATTTGGCTTAGGAAAAAAGAGAGTGGAACAGTTTATATTCTGGTAAGTTGCAGTGATCAGCTACAGTCCAGTTTCTTCATTCTTGGGATTTCTCAAGGATATATGGGAGAGAGGAAAGATAAATCAAAAGTAGAGATCATAATACCATACAGTTGCTAAAGTTGGAAAAGATCTTAGGGATTTTCTACTAAAACTCTCTCTTTTGTGTTATGGGTGAGATATGTGGTCATAGAAAGAGTAAAGCTTGCCTCGGGACATATGGCCCAAGAGAAGGTGGGCAAAGTCCAGAAATGGCAGTCTACCTTAGGTTCCCAAAAACATCAAGGAGTGCTTTTGTTGGCAGAGCCCCTGTGGCTAGGTTTGTGATTATCATTCAGCTGCCAGTGACCCACCGAAGTCATCACATGGCACAGATTCTCCTGGTCTGTGCTCATTTGAAATTTTCTACTCTATAGATTCCATACGTCTATTTAAACATATCATATGTTTACTCTGATTTGGGGTTCCCAAAATACAGTCACTAAAATTGCTCAAAACCTATAGAGGTAAAATATGAGGCCTGCCAAGAATCTTAGGAGCCCAGAACCCAGACTCTGACCAGGACTCAGAGACCCAGAGTGCGATGAGCCCAGGCCTTAAAGTGCTCTAGATAGGTGGGTCCTCTAACAAAAGAAGAAAAAGGCACAGAAAAGCCCAAGGTAAAGTTGGCACCCATCATTTATCAGTCTAAAAACCATGAAAGCTGAAATATTTGGGTTGCCCCTCATTGGCTGGGAGTGACCCCTGAGCACAGTCTCCAAAGTGGCCTTTCTCAACAGTTCTCAAAATAATAGGTTATGACAGTGGCAGGGAAAGGCATTATAGAAAGTAGGCTTGAAATCTCAGATTGACCATCACTGGCTAGACTGTGAGATGTCTAAAGAAGATGGGCTGCAGGTGATGGCTTCTCCACATGCTCACCCTTCCACCACCCAATAATGCCTCCTCTGCCCTCTTAGAACCACCCTCTTCTGGGATTGGGGGAGGTGAAGAGTGTACAGTTAGAGAGAACAGGATGCAGTGAGGATCTGAATCTTAAAAGAGATTCATTGGTGTAGAAGTCTACCCCTGCAGTCAGGCAATGATTCTCATCAAGCAAGACTCAAAGAATGCACTGAGCAGGAATGCCCAGGGCCCTGGGAATCTAATGACTGTTGGGAGAAGACATGGGCCACACAGGGCTCATCAGCTGGTGTTTGTGGACCTGTCTTGTGATCCTTTGTGACTTTGATGACAGCAATTCCCAAGCATGGCTGAGTGTTCACTGGTCTGGGATTGCAGGCTGCCGAGAGGTTATAAGAAGGGAAGAAAAATGGGTTAACAGCTGCACAGAGTGGGTCCAGGCTGGGGCCTCTGCTTATCCAATATTCAGGACTGAAGCAGGTCTTCCTTCCTGGGGCTTAGCTGTGTGATCCTTAGAAAAATATTTACACTCTTCATAGGGGAGAACAAATCTGATTGTATTAGTTATCTATTTAATAGTGCATCCAGATTACAGTTCCTCTTTTTCATTGTATTTAATTTGGGGGTGAATTTATTGGTGGTGGGGAAGTCCTTCAGATTTCAAACTGAGAAATAAACTGCCAGTCTAAGAGGCTCTGAGATCTCTTTGTTCTTGTTGGTTTGCAGAAAGCAGAAAGACCTTGGGAGCAAGAGAAAAGACTACAGCAGGACTGAGCTAGCTATTATATGACCCTCTATTACAGTTTTCTACAGATAGAAAACTCATCTTTCTCAGAGAAGGAACTCAGAAAGGAAATGAAAAAACAAAAATTCACTGAGTCTAACATTTGTCACATGGGATTTTGTCATATTTTCTGGATAATACATTGGCTTCTACTTTTACAGATGCTTCTATAGTATGAATAAAGAGCAAAAAACAAACAAACAAACAAAACAAAACAAACTCTCATGCCCTGGGTTTTTGCTCTGGAAAGAAGTACAGGAAGAGACAGACTAGACCATAATCAGGTAATCAGGAAACATGTGATTTTTAAGTTACTATTGATATTTTGAACTATGAAAGTATAGAGACCTAAGTATATGGCCCTGTACTTTACGACTCTTAAGTGGGTGACTGGATATAGGAACCTGGGTCAAGAACTTGGTTTGGGTTGGAGAGGGAAGTTGAACTGCTCTATTTAAGAAAGTAGTCAGAGGATAAGAATGGATTGATTACAGGCATGGATTTAGCAAAGAATACTGAGGCACTGATTTTGGGGCTTCCCTTGTAGCTCAATTGGTAAAGAATCCACCTGCAACACAGGAGACCGCTGTTCGATTCCTGGGTTGGGAAGATCTGCTGGAGAAGGGATAGGCTACCCACTCCAGTATTCTTGGGCTTCCCTGGTAGCTCAGCTGGTAAAGAATCCGCCTGAAATGCAGGAGACCTGGGTTCTATCCCTGAGTTGGGAAGATCCATTGGAGAAGGGAACAGATACCCACTCCACTGTTCAGGCCTAGGGAATTCTATGGACTATATCCATGGGGTTGCAAAGAGTAGGATATGACTTAGAGACTTTCACTCACTGAGGCACAGAATCCCATGCGGCCATTCCCTGAGGAGGTCCTCCATACTCCCCCAACTCTGCATTTCCTGAAGGCCACAATCCTGTTAATCCTCCCCTCCCCATAAACATACTCCCCAGAGCTCCTCCCCCCATGGAAATCCTGCCCCCACCTCTCAAGTGTCCCCCTTGCTCTGGCCTGCAGCCAGAGTATCCAGGCTACTACCTCCCACCCTAAACACCTACTACTCCCTTCTCTCCACACCCACCACCGGCCCTGGCAAACCTTCTGCCAATTCCTGGATACCTGAAATCAGGGCCAGGATTGGAAGAAAAGATGAAGGCAAAGGCAGAAGACAAAGAAAGTTCATAGACACGCAAGGCACCCAAGGCAATAAGCATTTCTTTTCTTCCTGCACCAACTTGCAGGGCTATGCCTTCCTGCCCGCGTGTCCAACCAACCTGTCTGTCCAACATGCTTCTGATGCTTTCGTGCAGTATTGTGCTGGGGGAGATAACCCTATTCCCCAAGCCTGAGACACTCATTGTTACCTGGTCCTAACTGAAGAGGAAAAAAATGGGAAAAGGCCACTGGGCCAGTATGATTATCCTCTCTCCTCTCAGTTGACCTTGTAGCTGCCAGGTTCAGAAGATTAGCAATTTTTGAAAATAGTGAACCTTTGAGCTATATGTGGAAGACAAATTTTAAATTAATAAACTATGATGTATCACAGTTTGTTAATTGGTGATAATTGAGGTGACAAAAGTATATTAAGAACATTGTTCCATTTTTCTTAATGGTTGCTTAGCACAGTGTTGTGAGGGTGAGAAAACTCTTTTCCCAGCAGGCTTGTATTGCCTATACTTAACGCAGGGTCCACTAACAATGATATCTGCCTTATCTGCATTCCTCAACCTGTTATGATGTATCAGATACTACTACTTTCTTTTTCCAGATGCTCATCCCAATGAAACTATTTCTCCTGGGGTTGTGAGCAGAGAGAATAAATGAACAACTGCAAGTCTGTGGTTTGAGTCAGAAAATGGAAGAGGGGGCTCAAGAGGGGAAAAGATGGCACCAAGCCAAGGCCTGTGGGGGATTTTGTCTAATTTTCCAGTATAATGCCTACACTCAATTTTAAGCAGTTGCCTATCAGCCTTAACATTACCCACAGATGATCCTTAATTAAAAGTGTCCTGTGCACATCAAATGTGTTAGTGATAATTTGGGGTAGATTTAAGGAACTAGGAGGTCTTCAACTTGAAGGAAAGATGTGTAGAAAATTAGTGATGGTAAAGGAAGCAAGACAAAGAGCTGAATCCAGAATTCAGAAACTAAAACACTAAATCAAAATTTAACTAGGAAAAAGAACAGCTTCCAGATAAACTAATATAAAGAGGAGATACTAGTATAAACCACAATTAAATCTGAGGAAAAAAAGAATTCTCTAAAATTATAAAGAAAAATGGTAAATGAACCTAAATTGATGGCATAGGCACATTAATTATTCCAAGATATTATAAAACACATCAGTTGACTTTCCATCCTNATAAGCTCTAAAGAAAGAACTGCAAAAATATTGTAAACTGTATGTATCCAATTATCACATTGTTATTTGCATTATGAGTTTTATTATTCTTTGTTTTGTGGGGATTGTGGGAATAAACAAATATTTATTTGAAAGAATAAATGAATGCTTATGTTGACATTTTTAAGAAATGGGATTTTCAGTGTAGAAGGAATTATAGGCATAAAAATAATGAGGTTAAATAAAACTTGATAATCCTGAATTTGGTGTACAAGTACCAGAATGAAATCATGATGAATTTTATCTTTTGAAAATGTAAATATTTCCTTGCTCAATCTGCTGATAAGTACAGAAACAATGACCAATCCAGTAGCAGTAAGCACTTCTAGTATCCAGACTATGGTTTCTAAATATTTCTCCAAAAAGGACTCTCCTTGAAGAATGGCTGACTCCAGATCTGGGACAAGAAATGAATAAAGAAAACTCAAAATATCTTATTACATTATAAATGTAGGAAGTAAATGAGAAATACTAGGATTTTGTCAAAAGGAATCAGGATCCAAATTGAAAAGTCTCCCACTATCCAAAGCTGGGATAATTTGGCCATTGATAAGGATAAGTTTTGATGGCTTGATATCATATCAAATATGTTTGAATTCATAAGCCCAAATGATGCTAAATATTCATGTTGATGTATGGCAAAACCAATACAATATTGTAAAGTAATTAGCCTCCAATTAAAATAAATAAATTTAAATTTTAAAAAATAAAAAAATAAAATCCTTAAAAAAAA
>SJYQ01001667.1:106213-173420 GCA_006410935.1 Redunca redunca
ACAGCAAAAAAGTAACTTTTTGGAGAATTAGAAAAATCAGTTCACTCTTCCAAAGATTGGTACATATAAAGAAAGTATTAAGAAATTTTCTTTCTTTCCCTACAAAAAGATGTACCTCAGAGTAAACAAATTGATGCTGAGGGAAGGTTTTTCTTTTAGAATTTTCTAGGTTCCAAGGGAAGAAGAAATGATAGAGTTAGGAAATCAATATTTGGAAACTACAAATGAACTGATGTATCTAGACAATTATTATCAATGTTGGTTACATCATGAAGAGTGACACCTGAATGGACATAACAAGTTTCCTGATAAAAGTACAGAACTCCTCCAATGGAGTGGTCTTGCTAAAATTTAAAAAAAAAAAGAAAGAAAGAAAGAAAGGAAAAAAAAAGGAAACAATCTGAATCTAATCAAGCCTAGATCTAACTGGCAATTTAGAGGAACAGAGGAACTCATTAAATGACACCATGGGATCCAATTAGTAAAATCCAGACAGTGGAAAACCCTTTAGGACAGACAATTCAGTTTCTTCAACAACTAAATTAAAAGAAAAAGTGAAAATGGGAACATTTAGGTTAAAAGAGACTTATGATAGATATCAACAACTGCCATGTGTGGACCTTGTTTATATCTGGGTTGAAGCAAACTATAAAATGTAAAGAGAATGAGACAATCAAGAAAGTGTGAACCCTGATTGGATATTTAATGATATCAAAGGATTTTTCTTCTGTAATGATGAACGGTATTGTGGTTATGGTTAGGAATTCTAAAAAAAAAAAAAATTCCTAGCCTTTAGAGAGATATATATACATATTTTTATGGGCTTCCTAGGTGGGGCTAGTGCCAATGCAGGAGACTCAGCAGGCACCAGTTCAACCCCTAGGTCAGGAAGATCCCCTGAAGGAGGGCAGGGCAACCCACTCCAGTATTCCTGCCTGGAGAATCCCATGGACAGAGGAGTCTGGCAGGCTACAGTCCATAGCGTAGCCAAGAGTTGGACACAGCTGAAGTGACTTAGCACACACACATACACATGTTTATGTACAAATCGACATACTGGATGAAATTTACTTCAAGAAATGGGGATGGTGGAGAGGGCAAGGTCAGTGAATAGGAATATAAAAGAAACAAGTTTGGCTGTGAGCTTACTAATATTGAAGCTGGATGATGGACACCTGGGGCCTTGTTACAATATTCTCTCTCCTTTTGTATGTTCATTTTTTTTCCCATAATAAAAATGTTTAAATTTAAAAAAAGAGGAAAGAGAAGAGGATGTAGGCATAAGAGAAATATTTAAAAAGTCATCAAAGGGAGTTTTCCCGTTGGCTCAGTGGTAAAGAATCCATTTGCCAATGCAAGAGACACAGGTTTGGTCCCTGATCTGGGAAGATCCCACATGCCGTGGAGCAGCTATTGAGCCTGTGCTCTAGAGCCTGGAAACCACAACTACGGAGCCCACATGCCACAGCTGCTAAAATCTGTGTGCCNAGAAATATTTAAAAAATCATCAAAGGGAGTTTTCCCGTTGGCTCAGTGGTAAAGAATCCATTTGCCAATGCAAGAGACACAGGTTTGGTCCCTGATCTGGGAAGATCCCACATGCCGTGGAGCAACTAAGCCCATGCACCGCAGCTATTGAGCCTGTGCTCTAGAGCCTGGAAACCACAACTACGGAGCCCACATGCCACAGCTGCTAAAATCTGTGTGCCCTACAGTCTGTGCTTGGCAACAAGAGAAGCCGCTGCAGTAAGAAGCCTGTACACCGCAGCTGGAGAGTAGCCTCCTCTCACCGCAACTAGAGAAAGTGTGTGCAGCGACGAAGACCCAGCACGGCCAAAAAAAAAAAAAAAAATCTTTTTAAAAAAAGTCATCAATGGGATCATCCCAGAAAGCTGTAGAACTTGAAACTCTGAAGCAGGGAGAATTCTTCATAAAGAGAGAATCTCTTCATTTGTATTATCATCCCTCATGGGTCATATTGTGACTACAATCTCAGACATCTTTCATAAGTACATTTATTTTCCCATGTAAAGAGTAGTCCTCTCAGTCCTTCAGAGCTGGCCAGCCTGAAACCAGTACCATGAGGAGGAGTTTAACTCTGTAACATACAAAGAATTGGCCACTAATTAGCAAAATTGGTTGCAGGGGGCGGGGGTGCGTATTAGTGGACCAGGGGTCATTAATTAGAACCCCAGGAGTCAAGGATCTTGCTTGTTTGTACACTAGACCATTTAATTTTTTCAGCGCCATTGATCAAATTACGTACCATGATTCTCTGTAAACCCATACCCAGCTCTGTCTATCTCACACGGACATTACATGCCTGCCCCTGGGAGCCTGGGAAACCCTGGCCCATACCCTAAATTCTAAAAGAATTCTGCCTCAAAGATTTAGAGATTTTCCTTATTCTATAGCACTTAAAAACACTACCACAAAACCATTCAGATGCTGCTAGTATACCGTTCAGTCAAATTCAGTACCCACCCTTTCTTTCACCCATTCTGCCTCTACCTTTAAATCTTGAATCCCAAAGACTTCTAGTAATATGAATTGATTGACAAAAATGTCTTCCTATAGCTCAACAAAATCTCCACTTTCTGTTTTCTAGACAAAAACACTTTTGGATGCTTAAAAATCATTGAGTGGATTTGATCCAGTGAGAAAAGTCAAGCCAGAGTAGCCTATCTCATTTAGATAAAGTAATTGCAGTTGAATGAGTAACTCTGTGTTTGCCCTCCTTGATGAACTTTAAGATGAAACTAGAATTAGTTTAGGAAGATCACAATAGGATCATTCTATAGGGAAACCCTGCCTCTGAGGAGAAAATGATTGACATGCTTTCAAAACGCCTTAGAGGACTGTGATTTGGAACAGGAAAACAATCTGGGTGTCATGCAATGAGTTAGGCCTAGAATAAGCTTCCAAGAGCTTGAAGACAGATCCTGCCAGTTTCCTGCCTTGGGCATGTCATTTCACCTCTCTGAGCCTTGGTTTCTCCGATTTCTCTATGAAGTGGGAATATTGTTTTTTTCTACTTTATAGGGCTATTGGAGAATTAAATAAGATCATGAATGTGAGGGAGCGCCTGGAAAATAGCAGATGTTCAATTATTGCTTCCACTTTGTTACATGAAAGTCAGCTGAGACCATATCTGAGCCAAAAAAAGGAACCTGGTTTGTGCTTTCAGAATTCACAGAGGTTAGAGAAAACTGAGTAGACCTGGCATAGAGGAGACAATAAGTCTGAAAAGATACTGTCTTCCTGAGTCAGGGGAAAGGGTTATTTGCCATTTAGAATAAGATGCAGGCAATGCTGAACTGAAAATTGCTATAGACTAAATATTGTTTTGTTGTTGTTGTTCAGTTGCTGTCATGACCACCTCTTGGCAATCCCATGGACTGTAGCGCAAGCACACCAGACTCCTCTGTCCTCCACTATCTACTGGAGTTTGCTTAAATTCATTTCCATTGAGTTGGTGATGCTATCCTTCCATCTCATCCTCTGCCACCCCCTTCTCCTCCTGCCCTCAATCTTTCCCAGCATCAGGGTCTTTTCTTAACATCTTTTCTTAGCATGAGGTGGCCAAAGTATTGGAGCTTCAGCTTCAGCAACAGTCCTTCCAATAAATATTCAGGGTTGATTTCCTTTAGGATTGACTGGCTTGATCTCCTTGTAGTCTAAGGGACTCTGAAGAGTCTTCTCCAACAAATTATTTCTCCTGCCAAAAAAGGATATATTGAACACTTAATGCCCAGTGTGATGGTATTGGGGGAGATTCTTTGGGAGGTAAATAGATCATGAGGGTGAAGCCCCCATGACGGGATTAGTGCCCTTTCAAGGAGACAGAAAGTCTCCCTCTACATTATGTGAAAATATAGCAAGAAGGTGCCCATCCACAAACAAAGAGAATCCTCACGAACTTAATCATTCAGAACCTTGATATTGTACTTATCAGCCTCTAGAATTGTGAGAAATTAATTTCTGCTTGTTAAGCCACCCATCTAGGGTATTTTGTTATAGGAGCTCAAGTGAACTAAGATAGAGACTTAACACATTTCTGGCAAGTTTCTGAGCTTCTCAAGAGGTCTTGCTCCTAAATTGGATGATTTATAGAAAATTTCAGACTGCATCCAAAATGAGTATACCTACTTGGAATTTTTGCCATAATCAATGTATTGGAACTGATAAGACCATTTTATCTATAGATTTACATGAATGTCTTTGGCAAATAGTCATGGGGAAAATATCTAGACAGAAACATTTATAACACCACCAATGGGAGCGTTAGATTTTAATGAGTTCAATTTGGACCAAGGTCTATGCTTATGACTTTACAAAGGTTGGTCTAAGAAATACACAAAGGTCTAAGAATTTCCACCATACCCTGTGTTCATAAAATTGCTCTATTTGTTAATAGTATAGAGGTATGCCTGGGTCATCTGAAATTGTAACTCAGAGCTGAGTCCAAGTTAATCTTGTGTGAAACTTGATCAATACCAGGCTACTTCCCAGGACCCAAAGGTGGCAAAATTATAGGAAGAAAGAGTCTAATTTTTTATTTTCTGGCCATTTGTTTCTAAATTCTTTTTAGACTATTGTTTCTAAACTCAGCTTCCTACAATTACAAAGGAAATTCAGCAAACTATAGTATGTTCCAAGGAAAGAAAAATTTCTGGAAATCATCATGAGTGAGGTCTTTTTGAAAGACTAAATGAAAAGTAAAAGATTTATAGATGCAAAGCCTGTCCTTTTTTGTTCCACGGGCTGCCAACACATTGGAATTATTTTGTGTAATGCCAGAGGAAGGAGCTAGGATGAATGGGTAGAGGTTACACATGGGAAAACCTCAAATTGGAGAGAGAGAGAGAGTAGTAGTAGTTTTAGTCGCTCAGTTGTATCCCACTCTTTGTGATCCCGTGGACTATAACCCACCAGGCTCCTCTGTCCATGGATCCTCCAGGCAAGAATACTGGAGTGGGTTGTCATTCTCTTCTCCAGGGGATCTTCCTGACCTGGGAATCAAACCCAGGTTTCCTGCACTGCAGTCAGATTCTTTACTGTCTGAGCTACAGGGAAGCATAGATATATATTAATGCTTAAATCTAAACCAAAACATAGGATCTGGAGAGGTGGTGAATTCTGACACTAGAGGTGTGCAGGCAGAATCCAATCACTTTTCAGCAGTAGGATTTATGTGTTGGCTTGGATAACCTCTAAGATCACTCAATGCTCACATTCTGTGCTTCCCTAAAAATTGCAGCTCATGAGCAGCAGTGTGGCTTAGTGGCCAAGAGCATGGTTTGGGAGAGATGTATACCTGGATTTCAACTCTGTAAACTTGGTCAAAATTTCTAACCCCTCTAAGGTTCAGTTTTCACTTACAAAATAAGGATCATAATAGTAATTATCTTCAACTGCTTTGTAAAAATCCAGTTAAATTATCTTGAGCTCAGCATATGAATAACATCTCCAGGAAAGACAAAAACAGATCTTTCTTACCAGTTCAACAACTATGTAACTTTCTTAGATGTATGCAGTGATGGATTAGGTGCAGTGACTTGTTTTGTTTTTATAAAAGCGTAAGAACTCAAAGCAGCTACAGACCCTTTCAGTAGAAAATAATCCTCAGGGGGAAATACTGGCAGTTGTACGAGTGTCAGAAAAAAACTGTCTATATATTTTGGGTCAGGAGCTTACTTTGTGGAGAGATCATCAGTGGCATACCCAATGCCCTGCTACATAGAGCATGGGAATGTGAGACTTCCCATTGGGCACTCAGATGGATGAAAACAGACAGAAGGGTTTTCTTCGATAGAGGAAGGGAACAAACTGGTCTGTAGCAGTTCTCAGACTCAGGAATAGTGCATCCTGACCTTTGCCTAAGATGGCAGGAGACAGGTCATAAGGGGCATGTAGGGAGGGCTCCATGGATGTTGCTGTGGGGGATTAAAAAGGAAACATTCCACAATTTAGCAAGGAGAGAGAGTGGAGAGGGAGACTTCCAGCTGCACTACCAAATTGACCTGAGGTTTGGCTTTCTCCTTTGTCCAAGAACCTACAGCCTATTCTTTATATCAAATCCCTGCTTCTGAAGTAAGCAAACTCATGGCTCTTAACTGAGAGAAAGCAGCTCACCAGGCTTGTGAATAAATGGATGTGCACTCCAACCTACTGACGCATCTCTGAACTTTGATTTCGCTTCTAACGAGCCCAATTTCATTATAACCAAGTGCTCGATTCTGCAGAAATGTCACGGAGAAAAACAGTGAAATTAGACGGCTTTGTTTGGAGTTCAGTGGCATCCCAAGCCACAGAAACTTTCTGTGATATCACATCCCCTTAATGTGAATATTTACTGCCTGTGTCCCTTGAGGAATATCTTCTTTCTTTCACACTCTGTTCAATTTCAAGTTTCAATTTCCGTAATTTTATTGACATGACAACATACACAAATGTTGCTGGAGTTAATCCAGCAATGTTCCATGTCTGGGCCCGTTTTATATCATTTCTGCCTTTCCTATTATTTTCCATCTCTCATTTGGTGATAGGCTGTCACAGAATGGGGAAGTTATCTGGCTGTCCTTATTTTCCCTGAAAGTTATGGAGAATTTTCCCTTCCATCTTAGAAGGCAGTCTGTTACACTTTCAGATAGTTTGATAAAAAGCACATTATCTTTCTTCTTCATATTTCACACACAGGAGGCTCTCCTTCCATCTCTTCGATCTCTCTGATTACCAACTCTGAATTGTATAAGTTTCAAATCGTCTCTGACTGTTCGTATTTTTTTGTTGTTGATTTTTGTTTGTTGCTTTAGGTTTCCATTTTTGTGTTGGGATTGCAGATCTTAAACATGCTGAAGGCTTGGAGCGTGCATTCATTTCTTGGGCTGCCATAACAAATGATTACAAACTCGTATGACTTAAAGCAACAGACATTTTTTTGTCTCCAGTTCTGGAGCCCAGAAGTCCCAAATCAAGGCTCTCTCCAGAGTTTCTAAGGGACAATCCTTCCCACCTCTGCTTAGCTTCTGGTGGTTGTAACCCTCAGCTTAGAGATGCATCATGCCAATCTTTGTCCCCATGGTCACATGACATTCTCCTTCAGTCTATGTCTGTGTCCAAATTCCCTCTTCTTATAAAGACACAGTCATTGGATTTGGGCCATGAAGTCACAAAGAGTTGAATATGAGTGAGCCACAGCACCACCACCACCAATGATTATGACTTCATCTTCACCTGATTACATCTGCAAAGATCCCGTTTCCAAATAAGCTCACATTCACAGGTACTGGGGCTAGGACTTGAACGTGTCTTGTAAGGGGACACGATTCAGTGCACAATAGGGCATCTGGTGGAAATGAAACAAAACTCTAGTGCGACTCTCGGCCGCAGTCCACGGGGTCGCTGGGAGTCGGACACGACTGAGCGACTTCACTTTCACTCTTCACTTTCATGCACTGGAGAAGGAAATGGCAACCCACTCCAGTGTTCTTGCCTGGAGAATCCCAGGGATGGGGGAGTCTCGTGGGCTGCCATCTATGGGGTCGCACAGAGTTGGACACGACTGAAGCGACTTAGCAGCAGCAGCAGAATGCCACTCTCAAGTGCCCTATTCTAGGACAATAAAGCAACACAATCATACTCCTGTGGCTTATAGCCTGGATTTTATAATATTCTTATAAACTAAGCTTAAGTCTAAAGGTAATCTCCCTACCCCCCACCCCTACTAAAGCACTCAAGCTTTCCTATGTGTTTTGTTTACTGGAGTCCAAAGACACAGAGGCCGAGACAATATTAACGTAGATATAATGAAGTACTGATAGGTATGGAGCTCACCTCATTCTACCTCCTGCTGCATGCAAAAGCAGGCACCTGGGAAGATGTGAAATATGAGAAGTCAAAAGAGCAACATGGCACACACTCTGGCCCACATGTGTGCACTCGGCACAGTCTTTCCATTAGCAAGCCTGGCTTTGAGAAGTTTTCTTTACATAGAAGAATCAGCCATCCTCACATCTGTAGTTCTGCTGGCTCATAAAGAACTTGGCTTTGTCACTATGAAGGTCACAGGAAGATGCAGCTAAGGAGCATCACCATGGATGCTGAAGTGAACCTAGAAGGCCTCCCTCTCAGGTAGCTGGCATGAACACTCTGGCCACCCTCCAGCAACTTCAGGCTCAACAGTAGAAATCCCCAGCCCAGATCCAGCCCTCACCTCGGGGTGACTTTCACACCTCTCACTCTCTCCCCTTCTCTCCTTCCCTCCATTCATGTACCGCTTGTGTCTTGGTTCTCATCCTGGCTTCTCACTTGGACAGTTGGAATAGTCTCCCAGTTGGTGACTCTGCCATGAGACCTGTCCTTTCCAAGGCTACTTCCATGCAGCTGTAAGAGGATCTTTTTAAGCCCCCAGCTTCTCAATGCTCAGAACCTGCAGTGGCTTCTCACCCCTGAAAGCAGAGGTGCTAACCTCTATGTGCCTCAGAATCACCTGAACAGCTTGTCAAAATTAAAATCGCCAGCCCAGCCCCTGTGTTCCTCACTGGGCTGCTGAAGTGGGACCTGAGAATCTGCATTTCTAACCAGTTCTCTGGAGGTGATGATGTGGCTGCCCAGGGGTCATACTTACACAAGCTGAGGCCTAGAGATTAAAGCCTGCACTTCTAGGAATGACAGACGGTGTGTGGCCCAGCCCTGCCTATTTCTCCAGTTTCATTTCCTTTCACTTTTCCCCTGATGAAACTCCAACAGAACCGCCATTGACTTGCATTTTCCAGCAGACATAATGCTGTTTCTTGTGGCTGTCCCATCTCATTTTTCTTGCTAGCAATTTGCTTTCCAACCCAGTCTGACTTCAAAATCTTGCTTGGCACCACGGCCTCAGTGATGTCATCCCCAGTGAGGTCTTCGTTTGTCCCCCTGTCACGTGCCTTATGTACAGGTCAATTCTCTATTTTTGTATATCCTCAATCCCTCCCTAACTAAACTATAAGATCCTTGAGGATAGACTCATTTCCTTGGCTTTGCTGCTGCCAATAGCCAAAACATGCTCAACCAATGATGGTATTTCTGTACTTACTCAGGAAACTGGCCCAACAAGTCTGCATGGCCCCTTATCCACAATGCTTTTTTGTCCAGTTTGTAAATCCTCCATCTCACTGTATATATAGGTGATCTCTGAAAACTCCACTTGTGACCAGCCCGACATGGAGGATCAGAAAATGTGCAGAAGGGTCTGTCTGTGTAGAGGACTTGTCCTTCATAATACTTCAATCGATGGGGAAGAAAAGGAAATCTAAAAGTCTCTTAAAAGCACTTTAGCTATGTGGGCTTAGTTGCTCATGTCTGGCCCTGTCTGCTCATGTCTGCTCTGTCGTGGACGGTAGCCCACCAGGCTCCTCTATCCACGGGGCTTCTGCAGGCAAGAATACTGGAGTGGACTACCATGCCCTCTTCCAGGGGATCGTCCCAACCCAGGGAATGAATCCAGGTCTCCCTCATTGTAGGTGGATTCTTTACACACTGAGCCACCAGGGAAGCCCTATAGCTATGCTGCCTCTGCTGCTGCTGCTGCTAAGTCGCTTCAGTTGTGTCCGACTCTGTGCGACCCCATAGACAGCAGCCCACCAGGCTCCACCATCCCTGGGATTCTCCAGGCAAGAACACTGGAGTGGGTTGCCATTTCCTTCTCCAATGCATGAAAGTCAAAAGTGAAAGGGAAGTCGCTCAGTCGTGTCCGACTCTTCGCAACCCCATGGACTGCAGCCCACCAGGCTCCTCCATCCATGGGACTTTCCAGGCAAGAGTACTGGAGTAGGGTGTCATTGCCTTCTCCAATAGCTATAGGGAGATATAAACCAAGAAAACAGGCTTCTGCCACAGAATGAAAAGCATGAAGACAATGGAAAACAGCACAGGTTGGTTTAACATCAACTGGTGTGAGAGACCTGCCACAAGGAGGGGCTTTTTAGATCACAGAGATCCATCATGCCTTTTCAGATCACACATCTTCGAGATGACCACCCAGGCTCAGTGCCTCAGAAGGCATATGCAAAAAAGAATGCTGAGAGTATCGATGCCCACCCCCAAGTGATGGCAAGAAAGCAGAGCAGGCCCTGGAGGGAGGCCCTGGAGGGGAGAGGATTTGCTTTTGTGTTGTGTGATTTAGAGCTGCTGGAGCTCTACAGATTAGCCACTTCTCTTGCTGATCCTAGCAAGCTCAGTGTAGGTTAACATTCGTGGGTCCCCCTTTCTGCCTTGACTTTCTGCCAACCAGTCCTCATGGCCACACTCAAGAAGCCATGGGCTGGCAGAGGAGAGAGCGCCCTCTCCTAGCTGGGGCTGTGGGCAAGCATGGACCTGCCCCTTCCAGGCAGCCTATTGCTTGGATGTTTCTCCTAGCCCTGATTTCTGTGACCTATCCAGAGAGAAATAAGAGCATAATGTGGGCAGTTAAAATTTCCTATACTTAGAAAAATGAGAATCTGAGGTCATACCTAAGTTCAACATTGAGAAGATCACTTTGTCCTGGTCAGCCCAAACTTGTCAAAGAGAGGCTTCAATTTCTAACATTTTGGCACTCTGTTTCTCCAAGTAAGATAAATCATGTGTCCTTTTTTTTTCTTTCTTTCAATATTTGTCTTGGAAACGTGGGCCAGGAAATGAAGAGAGGTCTAACTGTAAGGAAGTCAAAACTTATCAGGATGGGGCTGGTGTGGTGAAAGTTTCCTAGGTTCAAAGACCATGATGGTGCATTGGTCCCCAGACCCCAGACCCCCGTCCCCCCACATCTGCGTATCCCTCTTTTCCCAGCATGAAGTCAGCCTTGGCAATGGCCCCAGGTGCTATGGGGAAGAGTCTGTGATACACAGACCATACTTTCATGCAACCTACCACATGGTCCTTCCTGAGGGGATGGCCTTCTATTCAAAGAATGGACTCTAAGAGAAAATGAAACCAGATGAGGGGAGATGTTTTCCATTGTGGCAACTGAGATGAACCTTTTGTGCTATTTTCAAGCCAGTTCAGTTCAGTCGCTCAGTCATGTCCAACTCTTTGCAACCCCATGAATCACAGCACGCCAGGCCTCCCTGTCCATCACCAACTCCCGGAGTTCACTCAGACTCATGTCCATCGAGTCAGTGATGCCATCCAGCCATCTCATCCTCTGTCTTCCCCTTCTCCTCCTGCCCCCAATCCCTCCCAGCATCAGAGTCTTTTCCAATGAGTCAACTCTTCACATGAGGTGGCCAAAGTACTGGAGTTTCAGCTTTAGCATCATTCCTTCCAAAGAAATCCCAGGGTTGATCTCCTTCACAATGGACTGGTTGGATGTCCTTGCAGTCCAAGGGACTCTCAAGAGTCTTCTCCAACACCACAGTTCAAAAGCAAAAATTCTTCGGTGCTCTGCCTTCTTCACAGTCCAACTCTCACATCCATACATGACCACAGGAAAAACCATAGCCTTGACTAGACAAGCCACACTCTAATCAGTTTCCTGTGCATCACCACACACTCCTCCATTGCCTGGATCTCTTTAGCATTTCCACAAATCCCTGCAGATCAATGCACCCCAATTGTCAATTATTGTCATGACACCGTCTTGCCTCTGACCCTAAGTGCTACCCCCTGAATAGTGTCACTCTAGAATCCCATCATCTGACTGACATTAGGAAGCCCAGGTTCATACCAACATCTCCCATGGTTATCCTAATCCTCCAGAGGGTGGCCGTCACCAAGTTACTTAAAGGTGCCAGTATCCCCATCATCTGTGTCTTCTTTATTGCCTTAATGCAGAGGTAGCCATAGGGCCCCTAGAGGAATCA
The DNA here is from genome assembly GCA_006410935.1 of Redunca redunca. Lineage (NCBI taxonomy): Eukaryota > Metazoa > Chordata > Mammalia > Artiodactyla > Bovidae > Redunca > Redunca redunca. The sequence goes on from SJYQ01001667.1 coordinate 118,039, forward strand.
TAGTCAAAGTGGTCTTCATGTCTTACATGATAAATTCACTCTAACCTTCCCATTTCTCTGAGCCCTCTGATCCCTTCCTTAAATACTGCATCAGAGAAATTCCAGCTTCTCTACCTCATTACTTCAGGCCAGTGGTTCTCAAGGAAGACTTACTAAAACAGAGATTGCTAGAGCCCACCTAGCAGCTTTTGATTCCCTAGGAGAAGTTTTCGTTTCCTTGGGTGATGCTGATTCTTTTATTCCAGGGACCACACTTTGGGGGAAGAAAAAAAAAAAAGAAAGAAACACTGTTAACTATAATCCATTGTTAGAAACAAGCTTCAAATAGTCATCTCAGAAAACTGTTAGGACTAACTTCAAACACAAATGTCCCCGGCAGACCATTGAATCCTAATTCAGGGGCAGGTGCCTCAAAAATAAATTCTCTCCTTTCTAGTCTTACATTCCTCTCTGGTTCAATACCCATGAGATCTATGCACACATGTGTTCTGGTCTATGCTGTTATATATTCAAAAGGTCCTTTGATTCTTTCATATTTTAAGCTATTTTCTCCCGTAGCAGGGCTGTACTTCTCTACTCAGGCTTTGTTGAAATCTAGCTTTTTTCTTACCAGCCTCAATGAATGAGGGGACATGAGGGAAGGTCCTGTGGAAAACAAGCAAAACCTTGTAAGACACTTCCCTAAGGTGAGGTCACTGCAATCTCCAGCTCTCCTCTGACAAAGGGATGCAGATCCTCTGTGGTTCTGAAGTGTTCAAAAGCTGCAGGGGATTCAAGTTACTCTGGCTCATCTACCCAAATTACTCTAGTCCTGAGTCTCAGGATTTCATTATTTTCCTTTCAAGATATGACCACGACATGAGACGCTTATCCTGCTGGGCATCTGTCTCTTTGCAGCTCTGATACGCTTTCAACTAAACATTAGGTCTGATCTTCAGCACTGTCTGCCCTATGGCTACAGAGATGAGCATCTTCTTAAAAGCTGCCTTAGAAATGTCTAGTTTTCATAACATAATCTGTGTGTTGTCAGTTCTGAGCTTGACATTTTTGTAAGGCTTTAGTGAAGTTTCAAAGGGTCAACCCACTCCATAAGACCTATTACAATTGATAATTTATAATGGTCATTGTCTCCATATTATTGAAGAGCCACAGTCACCACACACACATCACCTTCTACCTGCACTTCATCCCAAGTAAATCTTGGTGAAAATGTTAATCATTAGAATGTCACCATCTCCCTGAAGTTGTACTTTCCCACTCATCATTGGCATAAAAGTTCTTATAACATAGCTCCAAAACACCATTCAGAGGTCTGCTTTCTGAGACCACTGCTGGTACCAGGGAACAGCCTGAAGCAAGGAGCTTATGTGTTTTACTTAGAGGGAATTCAATCCATAGAGATAGGAGTGAGGGTCAAAATAAGTAAGATGGGGAAGGAGGAAGGGTCAGTAAGGAGCTTCACACCCGCCAGCACTAACTGAGCCTGACTGCTCTTGCTGCACCGTCCCTGAGAAGTCACATATGGACCATCATCAGGAGGTGAAAGGAGGCAGAATTTGTCTTCCAGATCCCTCCTTCCATTAGGAAATTTCGTGCCACGAGGGAAACCCATGCTTCCAAGTAACACATCCTGCTCCAGTGGGGTTTTGCTGCGGCATCAATAGTGAAACCCTGGGGCATGAGACCAGAGGCAGGCGTGAGCAGAGCACTGACAGATTACGCCTCTGATATCCAGTGGAGTGCACGCACATTTGGTTACCAGACTGACAGCTAGAACAATAGACAAAGAGGCCAGAGAGAGCTAGAAAAGATATTCAGTACACAGAGCATATGAAACAAAGTCCCTGTCCTCACAAGCTTACTTTATCCTGGCCTAGGAAGGGTAGAAAGACTGACATTTTGTAACTAAATTAATATGTTTATGATATGTAAGATTGTGATAAGGACTGTGTATTAAAGAGGGTCTGTAAGCAAATGCTCACTGTTATTATAGAGATTTTTGAAAATACAATCCTTTCAAAAAGTAGATTTAAGTAATATTAGCTATGATGTTGCCATCTGATGCCACTTAAGGCCTACAGAATTCAAAACCCTGGGTTACCTATGAACTGTTTGATCTTAGGCAAGTCCATTAACTTTCTATCAGTTTTCTCATCTTTAACATAGGTGTGGGGGACTTCCCTGGCAGTCCAGTGGTTAAGACTCTGCCTTCCAATGCATGGAGTGGAGGTTCAATCCCTGATCAGGACACTAAGGTCCCACATGCTGCAGGGTGTGGCCAAAAGTTTTTTTTAATAATAATAAATATTATTTATTATATATTATTATAAATAATAATAATAAAAAGAAGTGTGGCAATACTTTCTAGTGTGGTCCTTTTTGACAGCTTTCATCAAGGTATAATTAATATACAATAAACTTTAAATATTTGTGTATAGTTTGGTGAGTTTTGACAAATGTATATAAGACATTATCGTCCAAGTCGAGATAATAAATCCAAACATTCCCTATCTCCCTTTCTCTCCCACCCTTTCCTGCCCTCCTCATCCCCAGGTACCTGGTGATCTGCCTTCTATTACTACAGAGTATTTGCATTTTCCAGAACTTTATGAAAAGAATTATACAATATGTACGTGTCAGTGTGTGTGTATATGTGTGATTTCTTTCACTCAGTATACCATTTTGAGATTCATCATATTGCAGTGTGTATCAATAGTGTCATGCTCCAAGAATCTCTGTGTTTCATTTTAGATCATTTCTGGTGTTCAAGTTCACTGATCTTTTCTCCTGCAACATCCAATCAGCCCTTAATCCCATCAGTGTATTTTTCCATCTCACACACTGCAGTTTTTGTCTTTAGTTCAATTTCAAGCTTTTAAATATTTTCTATGTCTCTCTTTCTTCTCAATCTTTTGTCCTTCTCTGTGCTAGTTCTGAATTGGTGGCAGTTGATACATTTTTCTTCTTATTAGGGTTGGTACTTTTCTGCTTCTTCGTATGTCTGATAATTTTTAATTTGAGGCCAGACGTGGTGCTTTTACCCTGTTGGCTGCTGTATGCTTTTGTATTTCTATAAATATTCTTGAGGTTTGCTCTANGATCCTCTGGAGAAGGAAATGGCAATCCACTCCAGTACTATTGCCTGGAAAATCCCATGGACAGAGGAGCTTGGTAGGCTACAGTCCATGGGGTCGCAAAGAGTCAGACATGACTGAGCGACTTCACTTTCACTCCCCCACTGTTCACCCAGGTTCTTCATCCCTACTCCTTCGGACATCACAGACACTGCATCTTCCCATCAGTGCTCTGCTGGGCCTATATGGTCTCAGTTCTGCTGTTCTAGGCCCAGAGAGGCCTGCTTTGTTGGACAGAATCGTCCCTTGTGCTTCCCCAGAAAGCATCACCAACACTTCTAAAGCCCCCAGGGTAACAAAGTGCCACCATGCTCAACTCCAAATGACAGAAAGGTCATTCTCTGTTCAAGACCTGGTTATAGAGAAAGTGAATTGCTTTTGCTCCGATGTCTGCCAGGCTGTCTACAACACCAACTCTATCAAACTTTACTGTCAGCCATCCTCACGTCCATAGGACGTGAATACTGTGTCTCTGCTCTGTTCCCTGTTGCAATTCCACACATACCACAGTGATTGGTACATATTAAGGCCTCAGTAAAGGTGTTTTGGATGAATGGATGAGTCCACTGGGAACTGGACTGTGAGGAAATAGGAGGACTCTCTGCCAAAAACCATGGCTTTTGTTCTGGACACATGAACTGTGCCTGGCGCCTTCTCCCATCAGATAAGCTCACACAGGAGCCTTGTCAGTTTCCCTTACACACGGCTCTCTGGCAGAAGAGCCCCTCCAATTTGCCAGTCATGCCAAGGATCCCCAGTGACACCATCAGGCAGTGGGCCAGGAGGTCACTGATATCCAGCTTCCCATCTTAAATGATGCCCAGTGATGTCTTCCAGCAGAGCTTGCCAGACAGTAGTAAACGATACACAGCAGATGATAACCGCATAGTCCAAAGAACACAGTGCCTGCAAAATAAAATGCCCCAAACTGGCCCATAAAATTTAACATCGTTTTCCTTCTCTTTCTTCCAAGTCCATCCATGGTTGATGCAGAAAATTCCAAATGGTCAAGAAATCAGTGTTCTATTCCCAGTGGTCATAGGTCCAATTCTAAACTATATGCAAACAGCTTCCTTTTACCTTCTGTTTTCCTCTCAGCTTACCTTGGTGAGGGGTGAGGAGTCACTCTCAAGGCAGAAGCATCTCTGGGTCCCTTCTTCAGTGGCTGTGACCTGCTCCACCTGCCCCTGCAAGTGAGGACACTTTTCCTTCCCCACCTTCCCACTCAGTCTCACGAGTGTTCTATTTCTTCAAAACACGAGGAGATGAACAGGATACACATTCCACTTTGCCAGTTCCACCCCACAAGACTGTAATACCAAAAGCAAATTCTCATATTAAATGTGGTTGCTGCCACAGCTCACAATTTAATCCCCCAAACTGCTATGCAATAGCATTTCCCAAGGAATCCTGAAAATGTCTCTGAGCTATAACACATCTTTTGCAACCTAGAATTACATGCCGCTACCACACAGCAGGTTCACAACAGGGGGCTAACCCTCTGCTCATGGTAGAGGTGACCCAGAGACCCTTTGAACAAAGAAATTAGAAGACATCCTGGCAAACTATTGCCAGAGTTAACTGCTCCCTGGAGCTCTGGCCATGCTGTGGGTGGTAGTGCTTCCAGAAATATCTTCCCCCAGGCCATCTAGTAATTCCTAGCTGTATCCTAAAGCTTACTGAGGTATATGGGCACAGAAGACTCTGGGCATCATTCTCGTGGGTTTTGCATTTGACTCTTGATATGTCCCTTCTGCTAGTGAATCTACTTCTTGAATCATGCAATGCAAGCCATGGGGCTCTGCAGCTCAAGACCCACTGGTATGTCTTAAATAGCCTGCAGTTCACGTAGCTACCAGCTCCCCTGTTTATCAGAGGCCACTGCTAGCAGCTGTCTCCCTGCGGGTCATGGACCTTATTTGCACTGCAGGCCAGACTCTGAGCACCTAAAGGTACCATGAGATTGGCACTTTGGTTGGGTTGAGATGCTGCTAGAAAGATTTATCATGGATCCATTACAGAGACCTAAGGCTGGCAGGAGAGGACATGCTGCTCCTTTGTTAAGCTGAGGCAACAGTGCCTCGTTGTCAGTGGTGGCAATACTCTCAGCAGGCTGGCCTTCCAGGGTAAAATGCAGATCTTTGGGCAATGAGAGCTGAGGCTAGTGAGCAGGGCCTCAGTGGTCATTCAGTCACTTCAACTGATCCCAGACTTAGGGGACACAGGGCAGGGAGAGGCCTGTAGATCATGTGCCATGCAGAGACGACCACTCCTGTCATGACCACAGAAAGTGAAACAGGCTAGTGCTTTAACATTTGGGCTCTCAGAATCGAGGGCCTCTATTTGAATATCTGTACACCATTTCCTATCTGTGGGGCTTACAAACCATCCTGTTAAATCCTCTCAGATTGCTCCTTCATCTGTGAAACTGGGATCATGATAGAACCTGCTATCCACACAGAATTTTGTATGATGATGCATTTAAATCCCTCATCACAGGGCCTTATCGGTGGTTTCTGCACTCAGGAAAAGGGAGTAATTAGGTTCCCTGGTGGCTCAGACAGTAAAGCGTCTGTCTACAGTCCAGGATACCTGGGTTCGAGCCCTGGGTTGGGAAGATCCCCTGGAGAAGGAAATGGCAATCCATTCTTGGACTATTGCCTGGAAAATCCCATGGGCAGAGGAGCCTGGGAGGCTGCAATCCATGGGGTCGCAAAGAGTCGGACATGACTGAGCGACTTCACTTCACTTCAGGTAGGATGAAGAGTGCATATTTATACAGAGCTGAGCTCCAACTCCAGCCTCTTTCTCTCCACTGAAGCTTCCAACATGGTGTCTCTCTGAATCTCAGTGTCCTCATCTACAGGAAAGACAAGAGGAGTCATTGCTTCTCAGACTTGTCAGAAGATTCAATAAGATAATGTTCATAAAGTATTTGGCCTAAGGTTGACACTTATTGAACAGAGTGTAATAATCCTGAAGAACTCCACCCAGCTGCCTTCCAGGGCTGCGCTTGCACATTGCTGTTGCTTAGTTGCTCAGTTGTGTTTGACTCTTTGTGACCCCGTAGCCTGTAGCCCGCCAGGCAACTCTGTCCATGGGATTTCCCGGTTAAAAATATTGTAGCAGGTTGCCATTTCCTTCTCCAGACCTAGAAACTGAACCTGCATCTCCTGCATTATAGGCAGATTCTTTACCACTGAGCCACCAGGGAGGCCCACACCTGCTCCTTAGGGACCATGTTTTATTTTACACAGAATCTTTGGTGGGGGCCAGGTTCCAGTGGCCAGATCTGCCTCTCATCAGGGTGCTTCTATATCCACCTCTGACCAGCTTCTCCTCTAGGATGGAGCTCCTTCCTTTAATTTCATGCCACCCCCCCCTTTAAAAAAATCTTTCCCTTCAAATACTGTTGTATATAGATTATTTATAGACACATTTTATGCAATACTATAAGAACTTAAATGGTTTAGGAGCAGAATGGGTTTAGAGAGGGGATTTACTGTGTTGATAATGTTTTATTTCTTTTAAAATGACAAAAAGCACATATAACAAATATTATGATTTGACAAATTTGAATGCTTTTTACTTTGTCTTATTTTTTCTGTATGGTTGAAATATTTCATTTATTTTAAAGATCAAGCATGTGAGTTGGGGAAAAATCAGATTTTAATGAAAAGTGAATAAAATAAAGATGTGAAAACTTTAACAAAATTCAAGTTTCTCTTTTTCATTAACTTTTCAGTTTAGAATATTGGGTTAGCCAAAAAGTTCATTGAAGTTTTCCCATAAGATGCTATGGAAAAACCCAAACAAATTTTTGGCCAACCCTATAGTTTTAGATTTACAGTAAAGTTGCACAGATAGCACAATGAGTTCTCATATACCCCACTGTCTCCACTAGTAACAACTTATATTAATATGGTCCACTGCTCACAACTAATGAGCCAGTATTGACACATTTTTATGAACCAAATCCATTCTTTACTCAGATACCATCAGTTTTCCTTAAGGTCATTTATGTGTCCCAGGACATCATCGAAGATACATTATGATTAGTCATCTAGTCTCCTTAGGCTCTCTAGAAAGTGACAGCTTCTCAGATATCACTTGTTTCCGATAAGTCTAACATCAAAACTTAATGTATTTTGTAGACTGTCTTTCAATTTAGGTTTATCTGATATTTTTTTCATGATTAATTGGGTTCTGGAGTTTGGGGGAGGAAGGTCTTTTCAGAGGTAAAGGGTCATTCTTGGTGCATCAGGTCAAGAGTCAAAGCCAGTAGTAGTCACTGCTGATACCTTGATCATATGGCTACAATGGTGTGGTCAGGGGTCTCCACTGTAAACCAGCTCTTTCATCCTTTCCACACTATACTCTGGGGTAGGAAGTAGCTGTGCACAGCCCACAGTTGAAGAGTCAGGGGCTTAGTTTTCACCTCCTTGAAGGAGGAATAACCACAAGAATTATTTGGAATTCTTCTGCATAGAGGCTTCATCTGTTCTTCAACATTTATTTATTCAACCCTTATGTATATCAGTATGGACTTCTAGATATTTTTTTATATTGTAGGTTAGAATCCAATATTTGTTTTCTCGCTCAATTTGTTCCTCTTTTTGCCATGGGGGATTCTTCTAGCTGGCCCCTGTGTCCCTTTGATATGCTACATCATTGTGTGTTCTTGAACACTTCCTAACTTTCTGACACTACATGATTCTCCAGATTCATCCTGTCTATTCCCTGCCCCAGTCCTAAAATAAACCACTTCTCCAGAAGCCTGGTTCCTTTTTTCAGAAGATGGTATTAGAAACCAAGATTGGACTCTGGGTGTACTCATTGCTCCTGGAGTATTGTTATGTCTCAGCCTTTCTCACTGACAGAGTAAGGAAATACATGTGTGTATATTAAACCTTTAATATATGTATACATCTCTAAAAACTTTTCTCTGTTATTCATTGGTCTGCACATTAAGCTAAACATGAGATCACAAATCAGTTTGTCTGATGCTAATATAGGGTCACATGGGTTATTCAAGCCTCCTCCCTTACTTGTCTATGACCTATGGCTCTATCAGTGAGAAGCCTGACTCCCACCATCCGCCTTGCATTTATTGCATTCTTCGTTTCCAGTATACATGTAGATTAGTTTCAGAATTGTTAACCTGCATCCCCATGCGAAACAACTTTACCAGCTGTGCCAGTTTGCATACAGCTCCTCTTGTCTTTAGTCTGAGAGCATCCATTCATTTCAAAGGTTACTCAAGTCAGCATCTTTTCCCATACACACTTGCTGGTACAGCATTGGGAATATATTTCCTTGGCTGTGTCCCCATTTGACTTTGTAAATTTTTTTCCTCCCTTAGGTGATATAGGAAGGCAGAGGGAAAGTCCTCTTCCTTACTTGTAAAGTTGTGGTGTTGTGCTCCAGCCAAGTCCTTCTTCCTATAGAAAGAAAATGCTATGAGAACCATGCTTTGCAATGCGCCTGCTTCTCAATGATGACTCTCCCCTGCCAGAACCATAGGAGATCTTTCTAGGATCCTCACTGTGAAAATATGTTGCGATTACTGGAGTGAAAGTCTATAAAAATGTGGGGACCACCTAAGATGATGGCCCACAGAGGTCTGTCACTGTCACGCTAGGACACATTCAACATCCAGGCATTCACCCAGTTACCATTAATGTTCTCACTAGTTTATGGTTCCAGTAGCTTCTCTGATAAAGAAATCTCTCTGGATGCTCTTATGTCTGCAAATTTTAAAGTGGCAGTTTGCCCTGAAACACGTTCTCTGATGAATTCAAGAAAAGTTGATCTTTGTCCAGGCTTTTCTTGTCCCATAAGGATGGGAGGAGGCAGTCCAAGCTCTTTAAAGGCCAGGGTTGGAACTGGAAGCTCCCTTTCTTTTCATCAAGGTCTTGCTTTTCCTCACCCTTTCACCTTACTAGTCTCCCAAGCTGCAAGCCCCACCTCTTCCATTCTCTCATCCAACATGGTCATGGAAAACACAGGGCCTTCACCCTTCTCTGAGCCCTCATTTTATGATCTACTAGAACATTTACTTGTGAGCTGGCTTAGACCTCTCTCATGTCTGGAGCTATTTATTATCACTAAGCTGCAACAATGATGCTATTATTTCGCTCACATATATTTTGTAACCTAAGTGTCCCGTAGGCTCACCACTTGCAGATTCTGGCCAAGGTCACTTAAACAGTGTGTCTCATGATATGCCAAGTAAGTGGACCCCACTCACCAAATGTTAGCCCCCCTCAGTCCTTCTCTTTCCAGAATCTCTCCGGAAGGCTCTGGTGGATGGGGAAATATGTATCTCATGGGTAGTTTAGGCTTCTGCTTCCTCTGCAGCCCATCTTTCCTAGCCCACTGATGCTCTAGCCAACTCTGCCTGCCATGCGCTGCCCATCATTCTCTTAGATGCCCCTTCTTAATTCCCAAGGCATAAGCAACTCTGTCTATGAAACTATATTACTGACCTCATGATTCCCTGACCTCATGATTTCCTGGGTTCACACTTATCCACTAGAAAAAATGCTCCTTCTTTTTGAGTCCCAAGCACTGGTTTTAGGGGCAGAGGGTACCAATAGAGGATATACCTGCTTGGATAAGTCCAATTTTCTTTCTTTCCCTTTTTTCTCTCTAAAGGGACTTTTTCTATTAATTTAATATGTTTGCCCAATAAAAAAGCAAGCAACCTGAAAAGTATGCAGTCACTTTCCTATTTTTAAATTTACATATCCCTTCAATTAGTTCTGTGCTGATGGACAAACATTTCTTTTTCTCTTATGCTCTATAGAAGCTAACTGCAAACTTCTAATGCAAATTTTTTTTTTCTTTTCTGAGAACTCAAGTCAGTCAACTGTAGCTCTGGATTTAGAAGGTACAAATATACATGCACGTGTGCACCAAGTTACCTCAGTCATGTCCTACTCTTCACGACCCTATGGGCTGTAGCCCACCAGGCTCCTCTGTCCATGGTATTCTCCAAGCAAGAATACTGGAGCGGGTTGCCATACCAGATCTTCTTGACCCAGGTATCGAACCCACATCTTTTATGTCTCCTGCATTGGCAAGCAGGATCTTTATCACTAACTACCTGGGAAGCCCACAGATGTAAATATTCTAGTTAAATCTGGGTCAAGGATATGTCATTCCCCTAAAAAACCTATGGGAGTTTCCAGTTTGCAAATATGAAGCTAATGTGGGGGAAAAAAAAAAAAAAGGCCACCAGAGAAGTGAATAATATGACTTATACCACATTTAACTAGCAAAATCTCTTTTCTCTGTAAGCAAAACATTCTAGTTAAATGTGGTACAAGCCATACTATTCACTTCTCTGGTGGTCTTTTTTAACATTAGCTTCATATTTGCAAACTGGAAACTCTCATAGGTTTTTTAGGGGAACGATACATCCCTGACACTCTGTCAGGCACCAAATCACCTCCTCCTTTCACACTGGTCTGTTTCATCTCCCTTGCCTTGCTGAAAGTTTTGATCACCAAGCCTATTATGGATATTTGTGTAAATGTCTCCTAATTGTTAGTTTACACATCATTCACATCACTTACAACATAATTTAGTTCTATGATGAGACTATAATACAGTTTTCAGTTCTGCTGCCCAGTCCTCCCCTCCTCACCCAGGAAGTGGATTGAGATGACTTCAAATACAGCTTCTCCTGTACCTGAACAGTTTGCCCCCCACCCATATTCAGGCTCGGCTGCTGTCCCCCAGACCTGAGCTGGTCACTCCCCTGGTTCAGGGGCTTTTTGTCCACACGTGGCACCCACTGGGGCCCAAACAAGCATGTGTGCAAGTGTCTGAACTGTAATGAGGATGAGACTCAAGTTCTGTGCTTCTGAGTCACCTGCAGGTCAGAGGAGAGCGCTGGGCTGGAGAAAGTTCCCCAGCCCCACTGGCTGGTGCATCAGAGCCTCAGCAGGGATCCTGCTAGGACTCATCCAGTTTTTGTTATTTTGTTTTGTTTTTCAGTAGTTCTGAGCTTCTTTAACACAGGAATTGGATCTCTTTTCTAAGTCTTCATTTATCTAGCTCAGGCTTGGCACCCACACAATGTGTTACTTGAATTGACTTCATTGTATCTATACCAACTTCATTTGATTATATGGCAAGATAAAATCAAGCTTTATTATACACTCTCGCACCCTCACCCAAGAATTAAGAAGGAAATTTGGGCTCTAAGCTGTTTCTTGTCAAGTTAGTGCAGAATTCTTTATGACATAACCCAGGTAAGGAAGGGCTGGACATTATTTGCATAGTAAAGCTAGTGTATTAGGTGGCAAGAAGTAGAACCAAATTTGGGTTAATACGTAGAATATGAATTTTTTTTATAGACCCAAGAAGGTCAGGGAGAGGTTTCAGAAAGAAATGAATCCTCACACTGGGAGTATCTATTCCGTCTTAGTTATGGAGGTGGAAGATGAAGGCAGGAATCAGTCCCAGACCAGAATTCCAGGCCTTAACCCCCTATCCTCCCACCAAGGGAACCACTACACTGAGACTAAGTCCACTCCACCTCCACTGTATCATCTTGTCTGGGTGACACTAGAAAGGGTAGATGTGGAGGATGAGGAGCTAGAGGAATGAGGGTGAACCTCAGGGAGAGTAGGGAAAGCGTGAGACCCCAAAAGGAGAAGTGTTAGGGCAGAGAGAATCAAAGAAGACTATTGACACCTAGAATCCTGACCCCACGATCACCTCTTCAGGAGGCCCAGGTGACACTGGAACCAGTCAAGATATCAGAGACCCCTGGGCTGCCTAGAACCTGTCATTGGGAGTCTCCAACAGTGCTCACCCTTATGATATTGAAGATGCAGTTTTTCCTCCGGGAGAAAAAAGAATAAGGTGAATGCTATATTTCTGAGGCAAGTAGACTTAATAAGCCAAGAGTAAAGAAATGTATGAGTTAAGACTCTAAATGCGCACATCGAGTGACCTCAAATCAGGAATGAGACAGCTGGCTGAATCCTTGGCTTTAATTGAACGAAACCAAAAAAGCTTAGGAAAGACTTAGTAAAGCTACCTTTGAAAGAAAGCATCAAATAGCAACCAATCAAAGTTCTAGGAGGATTTTTTAAGGAGCTCACAGCAGAGATAAAAGGAACTTAAGGATGATCTTAAGCAAACATGAGCTATAATGAGGAACAGTCTAAACCAGAAAATGAGGGAGGAGGGAGGCAGCCGAGTTAGGAAGCATGATTACAACTTGGAGATGAGATCCCAGGCAGTGGAATGAGACAGCTGAGTACTCAGCCACCTAAGGTGGAGCTGGGAATCCAGGTCAAAATTAGACAACAGTGAAGGTCTGTCTCTGTGTGCAATGCTCCCACTTTGGAGAGGGGCTACATGTGTTGGAGAAATGATATAGACAGGGCCCTAAACTGCCTGTGTTGAAATACAGGTAGTGTGGGGCTTTGATGGTTCTGTGTGTGCTGGGGAGTAAGGAACAGGGAGCTTGACTCTTGTCTTGATTCTGCCATGGCCTGAGAGGTCATGTGGCTTAGGAAAGTGAGACGCTTTGGAGTCAGGAAACCCTAGGTTCAAATCCTGACCGTATTGTCAATTAGTAGCACGATTCAGACATAGGCCACACTTTTTAGAGCCCTCTATGGAAAAACCTCTTGAGATTCTTGGAGGACCACATGAGAGAATGCACATAGCTTCTAGTATACAGATAAGAGGCAACAAGAAACATGAATTCTTCTCATCTACAGGGTCAGTTTCTTGATGAAAAAAATGAGAGGAAACTAGAACATTTTTAAGTTCTCTCCAAGCTATAAACGCCCCTGCTTCCATAACAGAATACTAGAGGAATGATTTGTAAAATGAGAATATAAGATCTAAAGTAGGATGCTTAATCTCTATTAATTTATCTCTTTTTCTATACAATTGGATTAACAATAACAGTATCAACATGACAAGGTTGTTTTGAAGATTAACAAATGTATTGTATACATGTTGGTAAGTTCCAATAAATATGAGTCAAGATGAAGAGTGATGAAATAGAAGCAGAAGAAATAGTTCTTGTGAATCTTGCCATATTGCCAGATCCCACAGACATTGGAAGTCTTCATCTTCCTGGGCTTTTCAGCAATATTTGATAATCTTGGTACTCCCTTCTCAAAATAACCTCTTCCCTCTAATTCCACAACAGGACATTATTCTCATTAACACTCTATCTCTTTGGTTGTCACTTCTTAAGGAGATTGCTCCTTAGAGTTCCAGACTCATAAATTCAACTGCATGCCACACATCTGAACTCAAAAATCTCTCAGGAATCTCCAAATCTCTATGCCCAATCCTCAATTCTAAAATTACATCCCCAAACCCATTCTTCCCTTTGAAGTCCCCACCTAAATTATTGTTAAAGCCATAATCCTTTGTTTCTGTTTCTTTGTCAGCACTCTGCCCAACAATCCATACGCAAGGCCTCTTGGTCTACCTCCAAACCTACCTCTTTCTCATCCACTGATCTCCATCTCTACAGCCATGTCCTTCCTCTGGACCAGGCTTTTACCAGAACTTTCTGACTCATTCCTGGCTTCCCCTGTGACTCCATCAGGCAATTCTCCAAACAGTTATTTAGAACCTTCAGATGATTCCCCATTGTTTTTAGAGCACAACCCTACCTTTTTTTTTTTTTTAATGGTCCAAAACATGTTCCTACATCCATCTACCTTTCGTTAATGCTCTATCTTTCTCACTGGGCCTCAGCCACACTTTCAGTTTCTTAAACTTAAGAAAGTCTTCCCTGTCCTAGGGCCTTTGCACATGCTGTCACTCTCTTTCTAGATGATTTTCAAGACAGGCTCCTTCCCATATTTCACCAGCTTCCCTAAGTCTCTAGTCTAAATCTTCCTTCCTCACCATTCCCTTTCATGGTTCCCTGTTCACTTCCTTCTCAGAACTTACCACAAATCTTCATTAATCAGGTGACAACTGACTCTTCTGGATCCACACCAGACTGTAAACTATACTCAAGCTGGAACAGCAGTTGTGTTTACTATTGTATACCCAGTTCTTGGCACAGGGCTTATATAACAGTAGGTGCTCAACACTGAAGGACCTAGTGAATGAATAGTACTTAGACTGGGCCTTGGAGAGAAACACAAGATCTAGGGCTAAGGATTAAAAGATCTGAGCAAGGCAGCTACAGAGCAATGAGAGATGTGATTACAAAGCAGGAAATTCCAAAGTGACAGGAAGTTGTGGGCAATCGAGATCACAACTTAGTTCCCAGTCAGAAAACAGAGAAGACTAGAAGGATGGGAGAGAATCACCAGAAAGGCTGGAAGTCAGGCCCCTCTCTGAAGGGACTGTGTGGTGCCTGGATGGAGACCAGATAGCAGAATACTGACTCCTGCCCTAAGTCAACACCCAACATGAAATTGTGGCTTGGCAAAGAACCAGGGTGAAGACAGACTTCCAGATTAGGAAGAAGATTGCTTTCCTTCCTGGGAGTGGGCCAAGTGATGGCAGTGAATATGCAGTGGATATGCACTTCTTGAGCTCACCCTCGGGTACATACTGCATGACTTGTTTCAAAGATCTGGACAGCACTCTGTGTTCTGGGCTTCTCTCTTTCTCTCTGGAAAGATAATCATGGCGATCCTTCTAGCCATTAATGTCTTCCCCAGATCCCTCACTATGCAAGCAGATGGGTGCTGTACACCAAGCCCATACTACCCTTGCCTTGTTCACTTTTCCTGCTTAAGTCTATGTTCAGGTCCTCACCACATACTCCAACCACCGACCACAGCATGCTCCATTTCTCCCAGACCCCAGTCCTTTGGACAAGCTATTCCACCCTTTAATGTTACCCACCCTCTGTCCACAAAGCCCAACTCAGATCCTAACTTCTCCCCAGAGACCTCCAAGATCCCTCTCACTTAGTCTATTTGTGCCTCTGTTACACTGTATGCTCACATTGCCATGGATGAGTATGAATCATGGTTGTCAATCTCCCCCATGAAACCAAGAGTCACAGAAAGGGCAGGAGCCCAACCTAGCTCATCCTGGTCCTCCAAGCATCTAATCCAGCACCCTTCCATACAAGTCCTCTACTTGATGTTTGCTTGTTGGAGGAGTAAATTAGTATCCTAGGGCTTTGTAATAAAGAACCACAAAAAAGATGTCTCAAAACAACAGAAATGTATTGTCTCTAGGTTTTGGAAGCTAGAATTCAAAAGTCAGTAGAGCCATGCTACCTCTGAGTCTTGAGAAAGCTTACTTCCTTGCTTTTTCCCTCTGGTCAGTCAGTTCAGTCACTTAGTCATGTCTGACTCTTTGCAACCCCATGAACTGCAGCACGCCAGGCCTCCCTGTCCATTACCAACTCCCAGAGTTTACCCAAACTCATGTCCATTGAGCCAATGATGCCATCCAGCCATCTCATCCTCTGTCGTCCCCTTCTCCTCCTGCCCTCAATCCTTCCTAGCATCAGGGAGTTTGCAAATGAGTCAGCTCTTTGCATCAGATGGCCAGAATAATGGAGTTTCAGCTTCAACATCAGTCCTTCCAATGAACACCCAGGACTGGTCTCCTTTAGGATGGACTGGTTGGATCTCTTTGCAGTCCAAGGGACTCTCAAGAGTCTTCTCCACACCACAGTTCAAAAGCATCAATTCTTCAACATTCAGCTTTCTTTATAGTCCAACTCTCACATCCATACATGACTACTGGAAAAATCATAGCCTTGACTAGATGGACCTTTGTTGACAATGTAATGTCTCTGCTTTTTAATATGCTATCTAGGTTGCTCATAACTGTCCTTCCAAGGAGTAAGCGTCTTTTAATTTCATGGCTGCAATCACCATCTGCAGTGATTTTGGAGCCCCCAAAAATAAAGTCTGACACTGTTTCCACTGTTTCCCCATCTATTTACCATGAAGTGATGGGACCAAATGCCATGATCTTAGTTTTCTGAATGTTGAGTTTTAAGCCAACTTTTTCGCTCTCCTCTTTCACTTTCATCAAGAGGCTCTTTAGTTCTTCACTTTCTGCTATAAGGGTAGTGTCATCTGCATATCTGAGGTTATTGATATTTCTCCCGGCAATCTTGATTCTAGCTTGTGCTTCATCCAGCCCAGCGTTTCTCATGATGTACTCTGCATAGAAGTTAAATAAGCAGGGTGACAATATACAGCCTTGAAGTACTCCTTTCCCTATTTGGAACCAGTCTGTTGTTCCATGTCCAGTTCTAACTGTTGCTTCCTGACCTGCAAGAGGCAGGTCAGGTGGTCTGGTATTCCCATCTCTTTCAGAATTTTCCACAGTTTATTGTGGTCCACACAGTCAAAGGCTTTGGCATAGTCAATGAAGCAGAAATAGATGTTTTTCTGGAACTCTCTTGCTTTTTCAATGATCCATCAGATGTTGGTAATTTGATCTCTGGTTCCTCTGCTTTTTCATTCACAGTTCATGTGTTGCTGAAGCCTGACTTGGAGAATTTTGAACATTACTTTACTAGCATATGAGATGAGTGCAATTGTGTGGTAGTTTGAGCATTCTTTGTTATTGCCTTTCTTTGGGACTGGAATGAAAACTGACCTTTTCCAGTCCTGTGGCCACTGCTGAGTTTTCCAAATTTGCTGGCATATTGAGTGCAGCACTTTCACAGCATCATCTCTTAGGATTTGAAATGGCTCAACTGGAATTCCATCACCTCCACTAAGTTTGTTCGTAGTGATGCTTCCTAAGGCTCACATGACTTCACATTCAAGGATGTCTGGCTCAGGGTGAGTGATCACGCCATCGTGGTGGGCAACCCTGAGTATCCCTTGGCTTGCCCCGCAGGACTTCAGCCTTTGTTTCCATCATCATTGGCACCCTCCCTTTTTGTCTGTGTCTCTGTGTTTTCTCTCACAAGGACACTAGTCATATTGGATTAGAGCCCATGCTGACTGAGTGTGATTTAATACTAACATTACATCTGCAGGGATTATTTCCAAAAAGGTCACCTCCGGTTTGGGGGGTTAGGATTTCAACATATCTCTTTAGAGGAGGGGGGCACAATTCAGCCTACCACTAGATATATGCAGAAAAGGCATTACATCCCTGACGACAAACCCAACACACACACATAAACCCAGGCACAGCCAAGGAGGAGGGAGAGAGAGAAATGAGGCAGGGTTGGGGTGGGGGCGCTGCATGGAGTGATCAATGAGGAAAGGAAGGGGAGGGCTGGACAGAAGGAGAGAGACTAGGTGAGAACACTGACCTGGAGACCCTCTGGCCAAGCACAGCATGGAGGTGAGTTAGTAGGATGCAAAAAGCACAGAGAGCTTCAGGACAAGGTGAACGTGGCCCCCAGCCCCATCCCTGGCCTCCTTCCTTCACAGCTGCCTCTGCTGCTTCTTCCACAGTTCTACAGTAGCAGCTTGACTCTCCTGGTGGAGAATTTAATGATACCTTCAGTAAATGGATCCCAGATTCTCTCTCCCTGCCCCAAGTCATTATAAACCTCAGCATTTTTTTCCCCTAACTTGCTGCTGATTTTCTAATTACTCTTGCTCCAAATAGGACAGCTAGCATTAAAATGAAACCATGCTGAGGCTGTGAGTTCACGTGCATCTGCTTTGCTTAGTTCCTTCAATTGACAGCATGGCTTTATGGACAGAGAGCAGTAGGCGATTCCCACATTTTAGATTGCTTGGACCCCTAAAACATGGGAAACCCACTACTGGCATCAACTTAATACTTCCTCAAGGAAAAACTCATCAGGACATACCCACCAGATGGAGTTTAATCAGTATTAGTATATGGCAGCCCTTTCCCTAGAAGGCGACCAAGGGGATGCTTTCCTTCACTACTTCACAATCAAGGAAGTACCCTGGCCCCAGCAACTTGAGATGAATTTGCAAACAAGAGGGAGATTCCTTTCCTTTAAGGACATGTAGTTGGGTTGATAGGAAAGAAGGCACTGGGGTTGAGGGAGGAAAAGAAAATTCAGATTAAAAGGAGCTCAGTTCAGTGCTTTGTGATGACCTAGAGGGGTGGGATAGGAGAGTGAGAAGGAGGCTCAAGAGGGAGGGGATGTGTGTGTGTGTGTGTGTGTGTGTGTGTATAGCTGATTCACTTTGTTGCACAGCAGAAACTAGCACATTGTAAAGAAATTATACTCCATTAAATATTTTAAAATAAATTTTAAAAATATATAAGTAGGCAGCAGTAACTAAGCTAAATAGTTAGAAAATACTTGGTTTGGTACAAAAAATGTTGGCATCTCTGCATAGGCACATCTGGAGAAATTTGGAGAGATGACCCCACTTTCAAGCCAGATTGCCCCCAAATTACATTAAGCTGATTAATAGGGACTTTCCTTTTGTGAAATTCCATGACCTCATTGGGGAAAGCAAGAGAAACTTTCTGAGGAGATGTGATTAAAGAAATCAGCAACATTTAATCAGGAAGAAGTCCTCACAGTAAAGCCTCCCATCCATATACCTAATTTAAAGATACACTGTGGCAAGCCAATCATTTCTTCTTCCTTCCTCTGAGGGGCAGTGGTGGAGGAGGCACTGCTCCTTGGACGCTGAGCCAATGCTCTGCCATCACAGAGTCCCATTAGTCTTCCATCTGCACCTCAAGAGTCAGCTAGGAAACAGTAAAAGAAGAGTCTTGAGATGCCTATAGCAAAATGAGGGAGATTTCAGACTTTATTTCCCTATACTATAGCCCTAGGTTGTTGATTTCCCTCCCTCATCCCCATTCTGCTCTTTCTTTGGAGGTAAAAAATAAGTATTTAGTTTCAGGATTCTCGAAGTATAGGGAAATATTAATAAAGGGGGACTTGACACCCAGGTAGATCTGGGTTTGAACTCCAGCAGCACCACTAATGAACCATGTGTCTTTGGTCAATTTCATTTATCTCAACCTCGTCTCCCTACCCGGGGATCTGGAACTAGCCGCATTCTTCAGGTTTACTGTGAGAACCCAAGAAATTTGCAGACATAGCTTTGGGCTCCAATAAACACTGGTCTGAATTTCCTGACCATTAATTCAACAAGTGTTTCTTCAGATCTCAGCTGGGAAAGGGGACTGTGTGACCCGCCCCCCAAACACACACACACATATGGGCCTCCATGTTTGCTCAATGGCACCCTCACTGGTGACCTGAAGTCATCTCTTTCTCTCTTCTCCGTACCCACTCATTTCTCCAAGGCAGCGGAGGACCAAGCTGGTATGGCTCCAAGGTTCAGCTCATCTTGTTTCCATACCATCTGGCCTATGACCCACCATTAGTCCTTTTATGTCTCTTGCCTAAAGAAATGTCTTGTATTTTGCCTACAGAAGATAGTTCCCTAATGAATGTCAAACAACGATAAAAGTTAAGTGTTTTCATCAGACACTTGAGCAGGCATCTGTCCTCCCAGCGGTAAAATATGCTAGGGTTCTGGAAACAGCTGAGAAATTTGAAACTCGGTTTCATCCACTTAGAGGAGAGCTGTGATCATTTCACTCACTGGCTCAGTGAGAGGAAAAGCCCTCATGAGGCTTCAACTAAGCTGCAATGGCTCTTGACATGAACCTTCCCCAGAGGAGAAAGAAGGGTGTTCCAGGCTGAAGGAAGGATGGAAAGACCCCTGGAGCCCACAGCATCAGCTGCAGCAGATGGTGTAGGCTTCTGGGGGCCACAGCCCTCTCAGTGCCTCTGCTGTGGTCTTAACCCCAGGCTTTGCAGGCATAAGCCTTTTGGGCACCGCCTCCCCCAGAGCAGCATGCATTCAGCAGCCCTGGTCGGCTGTGAGCACCAGAGGATGTACTTGAAACAGAGCAGGACTCTATACTTCTTCCCCATCTCCATATCCTCCACCTGCCTTTGTCTATAGAAAAATTTCAGTCAAAGAATAAGTTCAATCAGAGAAGTGAGAAAATGCAGAAGCAAAGGAAAAGAGTCAAACAAGACCAAACAGTTTCATCACTAAACAAATTCAAGGACTTTTAGTTCCTCCCCACGGGCTATAGATAATATTCGCAGCCATATCCTTCGAGGTGTCTTGTAGATACTGAGATCCCCACCAGGTGGAAGAAGCTAACTACATGATGAACAGATTGTAGCCTTGACATAACTGCCGCAATTCCAAGAACTAGCCTCAAAGAAATGATAACAAACTGACCGTGGAACTGAAGATTAACAGTATTAAAGTGAAGCTGATCAAAATGACCACCGCATAACCAGTTTCAAGATGACTGTCAGAATGACTGTGCTGTTACTGCATGTAGTCCCCTCACTCCAACAATTAAAGCTCTTGCCTCCTTTTTGTCACTGGGATCAGGTGGGGGCTGGAGGGGCAGGAATTGGCCTTTGGACGTGAGTCTACTCTCCCTTCTCCCCTCCCAAGTTGCCAGCCTCTGAAATAAAGCAAGCTTTCCTTTCCATTAACCTCCCCTCTTTACTCGCTTTTGAGCAGCAAGCAGTTAGACCCCACCTCCAGTACTGTATTGGGTTGCCATTTCTCATCTCCAGGGGATCTTCTCAACCTAGGGATTGAACCCAGGTCTCCTGCACTGCAGGCAGATTCTTTATCATTTGAGCCACCAGGGAAACATGCTTACTGGTCAAGAGGGGCTTAATGACACAAACTGAAATAAGAGCTACTCATGTAACAGCTGCCTCCATCATATGAGGTCAGATATTCAGAAACAGAAGAATCAAACCCAAAGGTCCAGAAAGAACATATAGAACAAAATCATGAAGAAAAAGATCATGAAGTTTGAGTACACACAGAAAATGGAAAGCACTGTGGTGTACACTTGAAATCTGACAGTCCTGGTTTCAATCATGGTATAACCATGGGTCCGCTGTGTGGTTTGGGGAAAGACATTTAACTACTTTGTTTCATTTCCTAGTATGAAAAATTAGCTTTTGGGATAGAGGGAGAAGGAGATGGGACTTAGTATTTTTCCTCAAAGCAGAGGAACCAGAGATCAAATTGCCAACATCCACTGGATCATGGAAAAAGCAAGAGAGTTCCAGAAAAACATCCATTTCTGCTTTATTGACTATGCCAAAGCCTTTGACTGTGTGAATCACAATAAACTGTGGAAAATTCTGAAAGCGATACCAGGTGGGCATACCAGACCACCTGACTTGCCTCTTGAGAAATCTGTATGCAGGTCAGGAGGCAACAGTTAGAACTGGACATAGAACAACAGACTGGTTCCAAACATGAAAAGGAGTATGTCAAGGCTGTATATGGTCACCCTGCTTATTTAATTTCTATGCAGAGTACATCATGAGAAATGCTGGGCTGGAAGAAGCACACGCTGGAATCAAGATTGCCGGGAAAAATATCAATAACCTCAGATATGCAGATGACACCACCCTTATGGCAGAAAGTGAGGAGGAACTAAAAAGCCTCTTGATGAAAGTGAAAGACGACAGTGAAAAAGTTGGCTTAAAGCTCAACATTCAGAAAATGAAGATCATGGCATCTGGTCCCATCACTTCATGGGAAATAGATGGGGAAACAGTGGAAACAGTGTCAGACTTTATTGTTTTGGGCTCCAGAATCACTGTAGATGGTGATTGCAGCCATGAAATTAAAAGACACTTACTCCTTGAAAGGAAAGTTATGACCAAGCAAGAAAGCAGAGACATTACTTCAACAAAGGTCCGTCTAGTCAAGGCTATGGTTTTTCCAGTGGTCATGCATGGATGTGAGAGTTGGACTGTGAAGAAGGCTGAGCACCAAAGAATTGATGCTTTTGAACTGTGTTGTTGGAGAAGACTCTTGAGAGTCCCTTGGACTGCAAGGAGATCCAACCAGTTCATTCTAAAGGAGATCAGTCCTGGGTGCTCTTTGAAAGGACTTATGCTAAAGCTGAAACTCCAATACTTTGGAGTACATCATGAGAAATGCTGGGCTGGAAGAAATACAAGCTGGAATGTGAAGAGTTGTGAAGAGTTGACTTATTGGAAAAGACTCTGATGCTGGGAGGGATTGGGGACAGGAGGAGAAGGGAATGACAGAGGATGAGATGGCTGGATGGCATCACCAACTCTGTGGGAGGCCTGGAGTGCTGCAATTCATGGGATCACAAAGAATCGGACACAACTGAGCGACTGAACTGAACTGAACCAAGATAAGATGTGTAAACTGTAGAGACTATAGCTGATGCTCAACAATCAACAGCTAGAAAACCATACCCAGAACCTAGGGGACTGAATGGTCTAAAGGAGGGTAAACAGTGAGGGAACTTGCTGAGCATCCCTAGTGAGAGTGATCAAGCAGTGGTCACTGGTGTTTAATACAAACACCAAAAGTGAGCAAAGTTCAACAAGGAAGATATCTGATATACATTGTTTTCTTCAATGGACCCTAAATACGACTCTTATAAATATGGAGAAATGAAGTTTGCTTTATAGCAACTGGGGGAAAGCCTCCCTAAGATCCATGGAGAAAAACCTCCAGGGATCCTGCCACAGCAGCTTCAGTGTGTTGGTAAGGTGTGCGTGCTAAGTCACTTCAGTTGTGTCCAACTCTTTGTGACCCTATGGACTGCAGCCCACCAGGCCCCTCTGCCCATGTCCCAGGCAAGAGTACTGGAATGGGGTGGGTTACCATGACCTCCTCTAGGGGATTTTCCCAACCAAGGGATCAAACCAGCATCTCCTAGGTCTAGTTGCATTGGCAGGAGGGTTCTTTACCTCTAGTGTCATCTGGGAAGTTCTTGGTATGGATTCATTGCCAAATGAACCCTAAGAATAGGCCTGTTTGTGGATGACACAAAGTTAAGAGGGCTTTATAATCATTGGATTATAGGTCTAGATTCAAAACTATTTCAATGGCCTTAAATTATCAACTCAAAGAAGCACAAATGTAATCATCAGATTCTTCAGTTCAAATGGGTAGCTGGAGGTAAGGCTCTCCTGCTGAGAGCAATGACATTATTTTAAGCTGGAGATAAAAGCAGTGGAGGAGGAAGAAAACTATTCCAAATCCAAATAATCCAGCTCACCCATAGAAGTAGGATGCCAGCAGGGGTGGTTTGCAGGATTGGTAGGTTCAGATGCCTCAAGAGCTCTGTTGCCTTCTAGGTAAGGTGAAGGTGAAGGTGAAGGTGAAGGTGAATTCGCTCAGTCGTGTCCAACTCTTTGCGACCCCATGGACTGTAACCTACTAGGCTTCTCTGTCCATGGGATTCTCCAGGCAAGAATACTGGAGTGGATTGCCATTTCCTTCTCCAAGGGATCTTCTCAACCCAGGGATCGAACCCGGGTCTCCCGCATTGGAGGCAGACGCTTTAACCTCTGAGCCACCAGGGAAGCCCCTTCTAGGTAAATATCCAGAAAAAAAAACCTCGTCCCACCCACTACATTCAGCCTGAAGAGCAGATTTTGCTGTCTGTTCAGAACCAGGCAGCCACCTCAGCAAACTTAAGCAAACTCAGGGGCTCTGCTGAGCCAGACAAAGTCAGTTGGAGCCAAGGACTCACACTACAGCGGTCTTTTTTGTGAGATGGCTTCTACATCTACTCTCCTGCAAGAATCCATTTACTCCATTTCTGCTGGCAGGAGGAAAGAAGACACTTGCTATGCATCTAGCATGAGAAAGCCCCTCTAGGGTCTCTCCCACTGTATTTCTCCCCATCAAAGCCACTCTCCTTGCTTCATCTTCTCCCTTTGGAATCAGCGCTGGCAAAATAGCTAATTCACATCAACTCTTTTTTACTACATTCCCTCTTTTCTGTTACTTTAAATCCTAGAATTTACTAGGCAGTTGCTACTAATTCTTAAACTGGCCTTTTTCTCAACCAAACATTCACTGTGCAATAAAATGGAATTGGGCATATTTGAAACTGTACCCTGGCTTCTCTCTTCCTTGCTAACAATGTTGGGGTGCCCCCATAACCTTCCCATTTGTGGGGAAAGGTCACTGCCACATGACCTTTGCCTCCCGGGCTCCACTTGAGAACACGAAGAATTAGGGAGCATTGCAGGCCACTTTTATGTCATCATGATGGAAGCTCCAAGGCAGGAGAAATTTAAAATATTCCCCCCTTGTGGCTTTGATCCTAAACAGGAACAGCAAGGGTGATTTTTATAGGTTACCAGGGGAGTGTTTAAGAATAACTTCACTTCTTTCTATAGACGTAAAATAATTTTCAAGAAGTTTGCCGATGTATGAGAGTCATGCTCATGCTTATCCCCCTAAAATATTGCTTTAAACCCTGTTACATGTTTTGCTTATCTGAGCTTGTAGACTATTTATCTTCAGAGAATCTTCAAGGAATGATAAATATTAAAATTTTAGAAGGCAGAAATGAATGAGATAAAGCCCTAGAACAATAAAATAATTTCTTGACACTCTTAGTTCTTCAATAATTTATTTCATATTATAAGAAATTCCCTGCATATCAGTGTAAATTCATTAGGTTTATTTTTAAAATCAGAGTTTGTTTTCATACGAGATTCTGAGGGCTCAGCATAGTATGGGCTTTTAGAATTTTAGACCTAGAAGTTTTAGAAGACTCATATTCACCTGTCTTTTGCTTGCAACATTAATGCATACCTTGTTAGCATTCAAAAGCTTGTCTCTTTGCTTCTGTTGTATTCCTTGGAAACTGAGCATCACCAAAAGCAACCATTGACTGGTGGCCCAAACTCCCCTTCCCAGACTGTGAATCTGTCCCAGGGCCAAGCCCAGACTAGCCTTTCAGAATTTTTTCTGTTCAGAGGAGTCCTGGAAGGGCTAAAACCAGGAACCCAAGACTGCCTCAAGATCCACTCTTGGCTCCTCGATCCCAGCTCTTCCTCATCAGTTCCAGGGTAGTGACTGCCAGTTTCCCCCTTAGTCAGGGGTCACAGCCCTGCCAGGCTCACAGGCCTGCAGACATCCTGCTGTCTGCCAGTCATGCTCCTCATTAGGCCCTTAGGGTCTGCTGCTCTTTTCCTTGACCCTCGCATCTACTGATACCAGGCCCTGATACCAGGTACAATGACCGAGAAGCCCTGATGTAATTTTATCTTAAAGCACTTATATTTAAGACACATTTAAGTGTATCAAGGGAGGTGAGTGTTGGGCCTTCTCTGGTATTCCAGCGGCTGAGACTCTGTGCTCCCATTGCAGCGGGCCTGGATTGGAACCCTGGTCAGGGAACTGGATCCCATACGCAGCAAATAAGAGTTCACAGGCTGCAACTAAAGAGCCCACTGCTGCAGTGAAGACTGCAGATCCCACAGGCCACAACTAAGACTTGGTGCAGCCACATAAACAAACTGTTTTAAGAGTTGGGGAAGGAGGAGTAATGAGTGCCAAAGGGAGCACCTCTGGTGACCACATAGATGCATAAGAAGCCCAGCAAGGAGCTGGATCTCATTAGGAAGAGGGGGGCAAAACTCCAGCAGGAGGACAAAAAGACCAAGAAAACTGGGACAGGGATGGGATATGGAACCCAAACATCATAGCTGAAAAGAGGTTGAATTCACACCTGGAATACTTTGGGAACAGGGAAGAAAGGTGCCAGGAGATGGCTGGAATACCAGAGGGAGGCTGTTGGCAGGCCTGGTAGAGAGTGTGGTTTGTGAGCAGTGCTGTGCTCCGGATTGAAGAAGGAGACATTCAGCCACACAGCCAACAGTCTACACACCAGAATCCCTCTTCAGCAATACTAATTCCAGAAACACTGAATAAGTTCATTGATATTTTATTGGAGGCTGAAACTTTTCATTTTAATTAGATTAATTCTCTAGGTTTACTACATTTTTAATGTGTTTTTATTATGCCTTGGGGTCATTTCCCCCGTAGGAATGATTCTAGTTTTATAATTTTAAAATGAATCAACATTCTGAATTTAAAATATGGATTTTTTTTCAGATTTAACTTTCCTGGGTCAAAGTTATACCATAAAAATAGACCCCTGAGAGACTTGGACAGCTGTATACACGTTACCCAGTGATTTTTTTCTTCTCATCTGGATGAAATAAAGCTAGCTTTTACTGACCAGCACTGGGAACAGTCTCAGCCTGCAGGCTCTTGGTGAAGATTCCAACATCTCCTGCGGCAAATGTGAGCAGGCTGCCTCCGAGCTGGCCACAGAGCACATGCAGGTGAGGCGGCTGCCTTTCCTGGCAGTCGGGAGGCAAAAGCTGTCGCTGGATTCTGCTACCTCGGCCCCATGCTGACAAACAACATACTCATAGGCAAGGAACTAGACAACTCTATCTAGGAACCCAGCATGTCTCTTGGCAGAATGGCAGGAAGGTTCTGGTTTCCAAATAACAAAGTTTTGTTGGAGCCAGAGGCTCACCATGAGCCTGCCTAGACGGACGTTCGTGTTCCCGTCACTCCTCTCATCAAGTCTGCCTTTCCTTCAGCCAACAGCCCATGTGCCATGGGCTGACCTGGCCATGGGCAGGAGGGTTCACAAGAAACCCATGTCATGACCCAGTCCTGCTGCCAGAGGCTGGGTCTGTTAGTGAGTTTCAACTAAGCATCTAGTACTGCACTAGTAGAAAACATGATTGTTCTCTTTTAGAGTCAAGGAAACCAGGCTGGTCCTCCAAAAGATGAAGTGACTTGTCCCAAACTGCACCAACTGGCAGAGCAGAATCTAATTCCAACCTAGCTCTGCCCAGCTCCAAACTCTACACACTGCTCCCCTTCACCAAGCAGCATTGTTTCTAGAAGCTACAGGGTCTCTGTGTGGGTGAAGCCCCTGTCACCTCCTGTCAAGCAGAGTCTCCTATAAACCCCTGGCCCCACACTATAATATGGAAGCTAAGGCTCTCTACATCCAGCACAATGGATAAAATTAAATGCAGAACAAATGCCTCATCCCTAGAATTCAGCTCGCTCTTTAGCACCTTTTACAGCAGCCCCCAAGCTCTACACTCAGTCTGGTCATCCCTGACCAGCTCTGGCCTGGGAATCCAAAAGAACATCATCTGCCCACCCCTTGCCATTCATATAGATTGTCTTTACATGAACTTGTGGTGATGTGCCTTCCTCTCTCATCTTGAATTTATCTAAAGAGCCCCAAACATCTCAAAGCATATGAAAATGAAATTATCCAGATGTCTTTGCAGATGTTACAAATGGCCAGCAAGATGCAAATGCAAAGAAAATCTCCTCTCCTCACATGGGAGTGAGTGTCTGCAAATGAGACCAGGAAAAAAAAAAATGACCCAATGACTAATTCCTGATGAAAGGGATTTTTCTTTACCCCATGGCTAGAATTTCACTGTTTAAAAATCTTAAATATTCAAAATGTGAATTTTCTTCAAAGATTGATATTTGGTGGTTATTTAACTGTTGTTACTTTTGGGGGAAAAGAAGAGAAGGAAGTTCTTCCGTGGCAGTCCAGTAGTTAAAACTTTGCCTTCCAATTCAGGGAGTAAGGGTTCAATCCCTGGTAAGGGAGCTAAGATACACCATGCCTCTCAGCCAAAAAACAAAACAGAAAGCAATACTGTAACAAATTCAATAAAGAATTTAAAAATGGTCCACATCAAAAACAAAAAATCTTTAAAAATAAACTCGGAAGCACAGTGAAGTATGGAGGAAATAAGGGGAGAAGAGTAATTATCTTTCCACTCTTTGGGGATCAATGAAGAGATGCAGTTTGCCCCTGTATGCCTAGAGGCAGGGGTAGAAGGCATGAGAAGGAGAACAGGATGACAGATGAAAGAACAGAACTTCACAGAGAACCTGAAATGCCAGCTAATCATGAACATTAGAGACAGTGGGTTTGGTGAAGCTGGGGGGTGGCAGTCTTTGGAGAACACCATGATGGAGAACACAGGGTTAGGCCTGAGTCAGGCCTGTTTGAGGATTGACTCATAGATTGTTCTGACAGGAGAGAGTGGAAGTAGGGGCCAGACCCTGTATGTCCTTGAGTTCAGCCTGGACTTTTATCTTTAAAGCCAATAGAAGCATTCAAATTGTTCAAACAGCAGTGTGACACAATGAAAGTAGAGATTTAGGAGGATTATCTGTGTGGTAAAGAGAAGGATAAATAGAAAGGCATATAGTTCATAGATTCACCTGTCAGATTTTCACCCCATCTCCTTTCACAGAGAAGCTGAGGGCTCCAAAGCTGCTGTTCTGGTCCAGGGGTCAGAAGATGACCACATGCCCTCCATCTCTTCTGTATCCAGATGCTTTCTGCCCGTGGTGGGAGGAGCCACAGAGCCAATTAAGTCCTAGAGCGGGCCAGGGACCCTCATCCTCATCAGCCATTGGTGTATCCCTGCTCTGGTCTGGCTGCCAGACAAGACCTGCAGAAGCTGCCTCCCACTCCAGCCCACATTCTTCTCCTGGCTGCCCGCCACTCCCCCTGGTTCCTGGATAAAGTCACTCTGCTTCCCATCCTGCTGCTGCGTCCTTGAGTCTCCTGCCGGCCCAGGTTTTGGCTTGCCTGCTCACAGTCTGCCGTGGCACAAACCTGCATCCCAGCACCAGCCATTTCTATCCTACAGCTCAGCATGGATGGGGCCTCTCCAGGGCCAGCTGGGGGTGGGGGTGGGTGGAGCTGCTTGGGGTGAGTGTCATGTGTCATGAATGGGAAAGAAAGGAGAGATGGGGGCCCTTGACCCTGAAAATCCTCCCGGCTTTTCAGGTTTTGCCTCTTGCCCTTGGATGACATTACTTGGACTGAGTGAAAAAATCTCATGCTGAGAGAGATTTAATCTCTTCGTCTCCTTTATTTTTCTGAAACAGAATTTCATTCCTGTTTCAAACCCCCAGACCCCTGGAGCATAAATGCATTTTAGCCTCTTAGCTAAAATGGACCCCTTCCCACCTCACCCTAGCCAGGCTGTGCAGTTTCCTTGCCTAGTGCCAGGGTAACAGTGGATGGGGAGGTCCTGCTGCATTCTTGCTGGCCTCTGCTAAGCTTGTGCCATCTGGTCTCTGGTCACTTGTTCATGTAGGTTCCTTCAGGTCACCCTCCACCTCCATTCCTTGTCTTAAGGTCTCTATAGATCGGCTCTGTTTCAGCTACTGCCACACCCCTCTACACCAGATCCCTGAAACTGAGTCCACAAGCACCAGGGTATATCAGGAAGCTACTTTCTCTCCAGGGTCTGGCTGCCTCAGTGAGGTCCTGCCTAAATGTGTTAGAGGGAAGAACTGACTCCATGGTGGATCTGTCTCTTTTACTTTAGCCTTTGTTTCCCAAGACTTCCCTGGTGGTTCAGACAGTAAAAGCGTCTGCCTACAATGCTGGTGACCTGGGTTCAATCCCTGGGTCGGGAAGATCCCCTGGAGAAGAAAATAACAACCCTCTCCAGTACTCTTGCCTGGAAAATCCCATGGACAGAGAAGCCTGGTAGGCTACAATCCATGGGGTCGCAAAGAGTCAGACAGGACTGAGCAACTTCACTGTCTTTGTTCACTAAAAGGATACTGTTTATACATAATGGACCACCTGGCAGAACCCTGACCCTCTACCTGAATGTTAAACCAAATGCCTCAGTTCAGGACCCTGTTCACCTTTGGATGGCTATAGGAAGGAAGAAATTAACACATCCCATCCCTGAGGCTAGCCATTCCAGGAGATATTTGCAAGATTAATGGCCTTTTTACTTTCTTTCCCCCTATCCCTGTGTTCTATAAAAGAACCTGGCATCCAGACCACAACAAGGTGGTTATTTTGAGACGTTAGTTTACCATCTTCTCAGTCTGCCGGCTTCCTGAATAAAGTTGTATTCCTTGGTTCAACACCTTGTCTCTGACTCATTGGCCTGTCATGCGGCAAGCAGAGAGAGTTTGGACTTGGTCCGTCCATGGGGTCGCTAAGAGTCAGACACGACTGAGCGACTTCACTTTCAGTTTTCACTTTCATGCATTGGAGAAGGAAATGGCAACCCACTCCAGTATTCTTGCCTGGAGAATCCCAGGGACGGCAGAGCATGGTGGGCTGCCATCTATGGGGTCTCACAGAGTCGGACACGACTGAAGCGACTTAGCAGCAGCAGCAGCAGCAGCAGAATAGACGTAGGATACAAGTTCCTTGTGCCTTGGATTCCTCAAATCTATTTTGGGGGGACTTATATTTCCTTTGGGGCCACACCTTTCTCAGAGGCTGTGTCAGCTGGTCCCCTGGGAAGTGACACCAAGTAAGAGTAGAAGAGGCTTGTCAGAGTGGGGTGAGGGGAGTGTGAACTCTAGTGAAATGTAAAGGGGGAGGAAGCAGAACTGGGCAGGAGAGCATCCATGAAGATTTATTAAGTCCTTCTCCCAGGGAGCTTCAGAGCACTTTAGAGGGGTCTTGCACTGAGCCCAAATCATCAGTCCTAGAACCCCAGCCCTGTCATTGTTGGTTGGAGCCACCAAAGGAGGGTGTGGGCTCATCTTAGTCACTGTGTCGAATCCTGAAGGTGGTACAGCTACAGGCTCTCAGTCACTGCACTCCCCCCAGCTGAACAGCAGTTTCTTTCCAAAAGAGAGAGCCCAGCAGTGACCTCCACATGTGCCTGCTATGCCTGAGTGCTCTTCACTTCTCCTCAGCTCCTCCCAGTCCAGGATGGGAAGTCTTATTGCCCTCTGTTGGGGGAGATGCTTGCTATAAATCAAAGCCTCCTAGAGTTTTTTTCTGGGCCCCTCTGAGGACGCTTTTGAAAACCTAAAAACCAAAAGTGGGTCTTGTTTTCTCTCTTGACATTATAAAACCTGCCCCTTTAGAAAATAAACTGGGCATGGGCTAGCTTAACTGTGAAGAGACCATGGGGACAAGGGACACATGGATTTGCATTCAGGCTTTTCCAGCTGGTAATTGATAAAAACTGAATGCAAATTGATCTCCTCTGGGCTTCATGCTACAACCCGTCATTACAATGAAAAATATTGCCCAAAGTCCATGTCCTAGAATGAACAGCTAGCTTCTTCCTTGGTGGCATGTTGTGATAGCCACATCTGTCATGCTTGGGATATCAGAGAGGCATCGAATGGGTCCAGAGAGAGGTTATGAAGTAGCATCACTGTGAGTGAGGCAGTCTTCTATCTTTCCCCAGAGAAAGCTGCCCCACTCAGTGCTTATCATAAGAAGGAATTTACACAATCTATTCATGTGCAGCACATTTCATAGTTGAGATGTTACCTTTCAAAGAAGATAACTTGTTCTTTCAGCATATATTTATTGAATACTTACTACATGCAAGGAACTAGGACCAACTTGAAGGGGCGAAAGATACAGGATGTCTAACACAGGGAATGCTGCATGTAAGCAAGTAAATTATCACCACAGCTTAGAAAGGGGTATCATCTATGCTCTTATCTAATGATCATACTAAGCAATATTTGAGAGCTTCCGGAACATTTACATGTTTGTCCCTGGAAACCATCCCACTCCTCACCTGCTTATCCAACAGCAAACTCCTTTCCACCCTGCAAAAGCCTCTCGAATGTCAACTCCCTTGTGGAGTCTTCTTTGACTGCCTATTTCGCACTTCCCACCCTAGACAAACTCCTTTCTTCTCTCTGTCTTCCCCTTCCTCTTTGAGCAGTTCCTACGTACAAGTGATTCTTGTTAACACTTTATAGATATTAACTCATTTGTTTCTCACCATGGCCCCGTGAGGGAGGTGCAGTGACAAGTCACCATGTAGTGACCCATGAACCTAAAAAACAGACCTTGAACCACAGTCTCCCATCAGACTATGCCATCCCCAGAGCACCTGTGTAAAGATACTATGCTAGGCGTCAGGGTCCTAATGGTCACCCATGGACCAGCTCAGCCTACAGTGGACTCAGCCTTAAGCCCTTGACAAGCCTCTCAGCTCCTCCTCACCTGTGTCCTACCCATTCCTGCGGGCCCCTTTATGGGAGGAACTGCAGGACAGCCAGCTCATAGCATTTCACTGGCCACCAGATGGCTCAGCTAGGACTAGCTCTGAACAGAGGCTCACTCACCATGTGCCCTGCCGGGTCCAAGATGCCTGCTGCTCTGTTCAGCTGTAGACTGAGACCACGTCTCCTCACCATCCCTCTTTACCCCACAGCAGAGCTGGGGAAAGGCACACCCAAGCAAGGAAGACCTAAGGAAGATGAGTGAAGTCCTGGGAGAGGCCACCCAGCCTAGCACACTTGGATTTGGAACCAGATGCCTGCAACCCACTCCAGTACTCTTGCCTGGAAAATCCCATGGATGGAGGAGCCTGGTAGGCTGCAGTCCATGGGGTCACTACGAGTCGGACACTACTGAGAGGCTTCACTTTCACTTTTCACTTTCATGCATTGGAGAAGGAAATGGCAACCCACTGCAGTGTTCTTGCCTGGAAAATCCCAGGGATGGAGGAGCCTGGTGGGCTGCCATCTATGGGGTCGCACAGAATCGGACACAACTGAAGCAACTCAGCAGCAGCAGCAGCCTAGACTCACACCCCATTGCCAGCCCCTACTGGTGTTTGCCCTGGATGAGGGACAGAACCTTCAAAGCCTGGATCTCCTCATCCAGAACAGGGGGGTGGTGGGGGTAATAACAGCTCCCACTCCACAAAATTGTTGAGGAAAAATGAGATACTGCCCACAAAAAGAAAGTGTTTTGTAAACAAAAAAGTGCCTGGTATACATGTTTGAGATACTCATATAGCTACAATATTATTAATACTTACTATAGTATACATTGAGATGTTGGCACTCAAAGATTAAGACTTGAGTTCTAGAGCCATGTGGACCAGGGTTCTAGAGCCATGTGGACCAGGGTTCAAACCTCAGCTTTGCCACTTACTAGTTGTGTAACACTGGACCAGTTTAATTTCTCTGAGCCTTAGTTTAGTTTGTTCATACGTAGTATTGGGGGAAGAGTAAATAGATTAATCCACTCGAAGCACTTAGAACAGTGCCAGGCACACAGTCAGAATTCCATAAGCACCCCCATGACTAATAAAGGAGTCAAAAGATTAGTATATTATTGTTTTAGTGCTATAACAAAATATCACAGATTGTGTGGCTTATAAACAATTGTGAGTAGTTTATTTTTCACAACTCTGGAGGCTGGAGGACTAAGATCAGGGTATCATTGAGGTCAGGTTCTGGAGGGAGCTCTCTCCCTGGCTGCAAATAGTCATTTTCTCATTGCATCCTCACAGCAGACTGCAGAAAGCTCTCTTATAAGCATGCTAGTCCCCTCCATAACAGTTCCACCCTCATGATCTAATCACCACCTGAAGGTTCCCATCTCCAAATCCCATCACATCAGGTATTAGGACTTCTGCATAGGAATTTGGGATGCGTGACATGGCATAGGGGCATGGACACAAACATTCAGTCCATTTCAACTACATTCTTCAATATTCCTTACATTCTATTACATATGATTATGGTAACTAATATTTGACAGTTTACAGAGCATTCACACATTTATTTTCTGAAAGTGCCAAGGGACCCTAAAGCAAATGACTGCTTACTACCCAGGAAAATGAAAGGAGTTTACACATATCTGGGCCTTGAAAGAGGAATAAGATTTGAACTGCCGGAGTGAAAGGCAGAGAGAGGCCTGTGAATATAACTATGGCGGGGTTCTTCCAGCAGGACATGCTCTGGGAACCTCCAGTCATTGAATTGGGCTTTGGAAAGGGTCTATGTCTTGACTGTGTTACAGAATCACCTGGGGAACTTACAAAGATATTGATGGACTTCCCTGGTGGCCCAGTGGTTAAGATTCTGCACTTCCAGTTCAGGGGGTGTGGGTTCTATCCTGGTTGGTGAACTAAGATTCCACACGCCATTCACAGAGGTCCTCCCCCAAAAATTTTAAATAAAATATTGATACTCAAGTCCCACTCAGACATTCTGAATCACTGGTCTTGGGTGAAACCTGGACATGAATGACTTTTCAGTTTCCCTGATGAAACTAATATGCAGTGGGTTTAAAGACCTCCAGGCTACAGCAGTAGGTCTCAAACTTTAGCTGCATCAGTGTCACCCAGGAAGCTTGTTGAAACACACACCACTGGGCCCAGAGTCTCTGCCTGGGGCAGGGCCCAAGAATTTATATTTTCAACACGTTCCCAGGTGATACTGCCATTGTTGGTGAAGGACCACACTTTGAGGATCACAGGGTGCATGCACAAGATGTACAAAGACAGCTTGAGACACAACTCACGCAACTGGCTTCCAGAGATCTCACACCACAGAAGTGTCATCCTGTTGGCATTGGGCAGTGAGAATGCTCAAAGCAAAGTATTAAAGAAATGGACCTGGGAACACGTGAACAAGGAGATGAAGAGGGAGGAGAATGAAGACAGAGAAGGCAGTGTGAGTGTTTGGACCAGCCAGCAGCTTCAGTCAGTTCAGTTCAGTCGCTCAGTCGTGTCCAACTCTTTGAGACCCTGTGGATTGGAGCATGCCAGGCCTCCCTGTCCATCACCAACTCCCGGAGTCCACTCATACCCATGTCCATTGAGTCAGTCATCCAACCATCTCATCCTCTGCCGTCCCCTTCTGCCCCCAATCGTTCCCAGCACTAGGGTCTTTTCCAGTGAGTCAGCTCTTCGCATCAGGTGGCCAACAGCTTACACCCGGGGAAAAGGAAGTGAAAAGTGAAAGAAAGTGAAGCCACTCAGTCATGTCCAACCCTTTGAGACCCCATGGACTGTAGCCTACCACGCTCCTTCTTTGGACTTCCCACAGAGCAAGCACGCTTTCAGTAATGTTGCCCCCGACAAAAGGTTCTGTTTGATCAGGTGTTCATGCGCATATAATGGTTTAACAAATTGATATCTGGCAACTTTATGAATCTCTGGATAAGTGGTTGGCATCCTCGAGTCAGACCCACTCTAGAACCTATCACTGGTGGGGTTTCCAAGCCCTCAGACCAGTCTGCCCTCATGGGCCATGTACAAATTTCTTGATACTTGAATACCCATAGTATGAATAACAGTGGTGTGTCCTGAGGGAGTGGGGACAGCCCACAGAGTGTGGGGAGCAGAATAAGGAACAGAATAAGGAGCAGAATAAGAGGATTCTCTTTCCTTTTCAGATGCAGGGCTGAGCTTCGTGGTGGTGGGTGGTGGAGCACCATGCAATCACCTTCATGCACGTTTGCATTTGCCTGGCAATGTTCACTGAGCACTTACTCTGGGTCAGTTACCACTCTGGGTGCTGACACAAGATATTCTGATGGAATGTACATCTAGTTTGCGTCTATGGATGAGTGTGTGTGTGTGTGTGTGTGTGTGTGTGTCAGGTGTATAGAAAGTAAATAAATAACTCTGGCAAGTTCAAATCATGATGACGACTATGAAGAGAAACAAGAGATGGGATAGAATGGTAGTGTGGGTCTGGTCAGCAATGGCCTCTCTGAAGGGACAAGGTGCAAGTGTAGACGGAGTGGTGAGGAGGACGAGGAGCTGGTCAAGGAAGATCCAGGGCAGAGAGTTCCAGGCAGAGAGAAGAGTAAGTACAGAACCTAAAGGCAGAGGAAGCTTGGAGGCAGGAGGCTGGCCAGCGGGGCTGGGCTGGGGAGCAAAGGAGTGGGATGCAGCTAGGCTGGGGGAGATTTTCATGGGTCTTCTGTTCCATGTCAGGAGTTCAGATTTTATTCCAGGCAAGAGTACTGGAGTTCGTTGCCATTTCCTTCTCCAGAGGATCTTCCCGAACCAACGATTGAACCTGGGTCATCCGCATTGTAGACAAGCACTTTACCATCTGAGCCACCAGGGAAGTCCAGGGGAAGGGGAAGTACTGCCCAAAGCAGGACAGTCACACTGAGAGTGAGGGACAGGAGGGCAATTCTAGCCACACTGTTGAGATCAGATGCAGAGGACAGAGGGGCAGTGAGCATGAAGGGAAAGAATGAGACCCGCTTTTCCCAGATCTTGAGTTGGAGAGATGAGCACTGCGGGGACAGGGGCAGGTCTGGGGGAGAGGCTTGTGTCTGGCTTTGGACAGGTGCATCTGGAGACAGATTGTCCACAGGCCGTTAGGGTGCAGAGTGGAGTCTGAGAATTTAAGGCACTGCCCTGAGGAGGGAAGCATGAAAGCAGTGGTAAGAGGAAGAGATGAAGTCCAAGGGCAGATCCTGGGGCCACCCAGCCCAGCCACCAGGAGGAAAGGGATAGAATAAAAGCCCAGAGCCACAGGAGAAGGATATTTAAGGAGAAAACATGATGATCAATGATTGGAAAGACTACGGGGCATTGAATTTATACCTGAAAAATATAACCCTGTATGCGAGACAGCAAAAGAGACACAGATGTATAGAACGGACTTTTGGACTCTGTGGGAGAGGGAGAGAGTGGGATGATTTGGGAGAATGGCATTGAAACATGTATACTATCATGTAAGAAATGAATCACCAGTCTATGTTCAATACAGAATACAGGATGCTTGGGGCTGGTGCACGGAGATGATCCAGAGAGATGATATGGGGTGGGAGGTGGGAGGGGGGTTCAGGATTGGGAACTCATGTACACCCATGGCTGATTCATGTCAATGTATGGCAAAACCAATACAGTATTGTAAAGCAAAATAAAGTAAAAATTAAAAATTTAAAAAAATACACAAAAACAAAACCAGCCTAGTGTAAGTAAAGTTTAGGGGAACTGACCCACTGCAGAGTCCGAGCCTGCTGTACAGGGGGCAGCCTGTATCCTGCAGAGTGTGGGGGTGGGCCCTGGACTTCCTCACAGGCAGCAGCTTGGTGGGTACACGCACTCTCCAGCAGCCCGCCCTCCAGCCCCCAAGGGACACTGAGTGTGTTGAAGAAACCCCCTTGTCCTGGTGTTAATGCCTCCTGTCATCACTAAGCTCAGATGCTGCCTGATGCTCACCTCAGCAATGCCTGCACAGGAAGGACTGTGTTTTCCCTAAAGGCCCAGATAGGGCAGAGGACTGCGGGAAGCAGAGGCATGGGGCATAAGTCTCACCTGTGGTCCCAGGTCACCCGCGGGCCTCTGTGACAGGAGACAGATGAGGGCAGATATCCGATGAGGGACTATGTCCTCTCTGGCATCTGCAGCTAGTTCAGGCCCAGAACGGGCTCAGGCAGAAACTGCTAGATGAGCAGTAAGCATCCAGGTATGTGAGGCAGGCTTGGATGAGGGCTGGGGAACCATGGAAATAACATAAGAGGCTTTGTGAACAACCACCAGCCACCAAGATTAATGGAAGCTTCAGGCACAGGCCAAAGAGAGCTCTGGAATCCTCCATCCTGCCACCTGAAATGCCAAGTGGGGCCTTTGCCTACTCTCTGAATAAAGCCAGGCCACAGCTGCCACTCAGGGTGGTGGGAAATGACTCCTGTGCAAGCTTTGTTCTCCTCAGGTTGGCTTCATGGCCTCATGGTCCTTCACAGTAACTCATGGTTTTCAGTTCCATTACGAGGAGAGAAGCAAACAAAGCTGAGAGAGCAGAGAGGAAACATACTCATTTCCCCTTGGCAGATGTTGTTGTTGTTCAGTCGTTCAGTCGTGTCCAACTCTTTGCGACCCCATGGACTGCATTGTGCCAGACTTCCCTGTCCATCACCATCTCCTGGAGCTTGCTCAAACTCATGTCCGTTGAGTCAGTGATGCCATCCAGCCATCTCGTCCTCTGTCATCCCCTTCTCCTGCCTTCAGCCTTTCCCAGCATCAGGCAGATGTGGCCTGTGTCCAAGCTCTTGAATAACTACATGTAAAGGGAAATTCTGCCCGAGCCTCCTGAGGTTGTGCCAAGCCAGTTCAAGCCTTTGGGTCTGCATCTCTGGANAAATACACTACAATATTTTTTCAAAAGCAAAAAAAAGAATAAGAAGCTTTGCTTTAGTTGATTTTACCCAACTGTAGTCTAAAGTAAGTGCTCTGAGTTTGTTTAAAGTAGGCTAGGCTAAGCTATGATGGTAGGTTAGGTGTGCACACGTGTATGCCAAGTTGCTTCAGTCGTGTGCAATTCTTTGTGACCCTATAGATGGTAGCCCTCCAGGCTCCTCTGTCCATGGGTTCTCCTGGCAAGAATACTGGAGTGGGTTGCCATTTCCTTCTCCAAGGTTAGGTGTAGTAAATCTACATTCAGCTCAGGATAGTTTATGACTGGTTTATCCGAACATAACCCCATCATAAGCTGAGGAAGATCTCTACTGTGACTTGCTGGAGTGGGTTGGTGTCCCCAGTTCCTTCCCCATGGTGCCTCTAACAAGCTTTGCATTCAGATTCATTTGCTGGGTATTCAAAGTCCTTGCTTCAGAGTAACTTGCTTCAGTGGAGTTCTTCAAATGAATTTTTGCTACTGAGATACTCTAAGAATAAATAATAACCGGTTTTCATGCAAAAGTAGAGATTTGTGGAACATCTTATATGTGGTGTCTGACAGCAGATTCTTTACTAAAGAAATCATGCTGAGATGTAGAATGTTCTTATAGGAGGATTTAGAGATGTGACAAGATTCCTTAAGTCTCAACATTTTAAGTGGTGGGGGAGGCTCCCTGGATTCCCGGGTATGGAAGGATTCTGAGGTTTTCCCTCCGCACAGGAACACAAGAAACAGGAGCCACAGCCTAGGAGTTCTATTACCCCTGATCTCTTTATGTAAAAACAAGAGAATTGACCCCAGAAGGGTAAGTAGCTGGCTCAAGCCTCAGTGCTTCTGTGGACAATCAGGAGTTTTATGAGGCATTTGTGTATTCTGCACAGTTTTCTTATATGAATTCTTGTCCGTAAGGTGGACAAGATAGAGCAGCACCGGGAAAACTAAATGACAGATCCAGAAGCCACCATAGGTACTGAGGTGGTAGGTGGATGTCTGCAGAGCCCACCAGGCAGTAGTGAGTCTAAGGGAAGACTTGGCTGGCAGAGGGGAGGAGGGGGAAGCCAAGCCAGAGAAGGGAGCCCATGGTGTGTGCAGCCTAGCCTACTTTCTCCTTCTGCTACTGCCCCCTCGCACCTCCACCTGTATGGCTGGCACTCAGCCCAAGTCTCTCCAGGGTGCTCCACAGCCCTAGCTATGGTGATTGGTGCAGAGAGAAGCACATGGCCCATCCTAAGCTAATGAACAGCAGGAATTAGCGGGGAAAGGGCTCCTTCTGCTGGGATTAAGGAGCGGGGTGAGAAGGCTCAGAGCTGCAGGTGGCTTGTGCCACTGCATACAAGGAGCCCCAAAGAGAGGAAAGCAAAGTGAAAGAGTTAGAGACTCAAATTCCCAACTGGGGGCAAAACCTGCACTGACTCAACTCTACCCCTAAACTTTTTAGTTACATGAGCTAGTAAATTCACACTTCGGTTAGGGCAGGTTGACAGCATTTCTGACACTTGTGCACAGAAAGTGTTCTGACATTCACACCAGAAACAGCATAAGCTCAGGTGGAGATGAGGGGAAGCAGAATCTAAAAGGGAAAGGAAGCTAGATTACACACAGGACAAGGGCTCTCTTCTCTGATTTGGGCTCCCTGCCCTCCCCTCTACCAGCCCAAGTCTTCCCTTAGACTCACTGCCACCCTGTGGGCTCACAGATGTCCACCTACAACCTCAGCACCTATGGCAGTTTCTCTGCCTGTCATTTAGTTTTTCCTCTTGCCACTTTATCTTCTCCACCTCACGGAGGCTTTTTGAGACAAGATTTGTACACTAAAACTATGCAAAACACACAAGTGCCACAAAAAACTCCTGAATGTCCACAGAATAGCAAGCTAACTCCTGGAGCTGAGATGACTCATCTCCTCCCACTGCATGTGGGTACAGAGCAGGAATGACAACGGCTCCTCGAATGGGCACTGCGTACAGCAAGGGCCAGGACAAGTCTCTCTCTTCTTCCTCATGCTTTACTTTCTGAACACGATTCATGCAAACAGGTGACCCTGGCAATGATTAGAAGCTCTCAATTTAGGGTAGTAATGTAGCAAGTTACACTGGCTTTGGTTCTCCTATAATCCTGAAAAAGAACATGGATGTGGTGAGACATAAACACAAAGCCACAATCCATCAATTCCAGTTTCTAACTTCCCTTTTAGCATCACCGTCCCTCATCCCTAAAATTACATCCAAACAGTGGAGCCTAGTGTAGTGATCCTCAAGTTATCCGTCCATCAGAACCAATAGTGAGTTTGTTAACACATATAAACCAGACCCTACCTTCTGGAGATTCAGATTCAGTATGTCTGTCTCAAGAACTCGTGGTCCAGGTTTAGTAAACTCAGCAGGAACACCAAGGCACATATGTTATTTGCAGAGTTTGTAACTGACTCACTGGCTCCCATTTACCCTGGACAAAGGATAAGAAGCACCATGATGAGGGTCTGACAAGTTATGAATGAAGCCATTTGGTGAGAGCAATTGTTATTAGAGTTAAGGGCTGTCTGTTCCAGTCTCCACTTTCTCCCACCCTCTTGGAATTCCCTCTGTGAATGAATCTTTCAGCAATATGTTCTTTGATGTTAGCCTCTTCAAAAGCCCCAACCCCCAAACATTTAGTTTAAACATACATGAAACTAGGTTTACTGATGGATTCTTTGTGTGGTGGGGATGCTCCAGGTATGCCCTGTCCTGCCTCACTTACTTGGAGACACTTACTTGGGAAAGCTAGTCCCAAACCCATACTGCTTTTGAAGGAATTGTCACCCACAACAACAAGATCACAACATGTGTGGCCATTGTGTTATATTTTGGACAATAGTTTTTTCCTGAAAAAGTTTACTTATTTTACATCACTGCAAGGTGAGGATGACATGAAAATTACCCCTTCAATATGTCTCCTCAGAATTTAGCCTTAGGAAATGATGTCACTCTCCTGATCTGATGTGGGTCTGTCTCCTTATTAGACAGTGAAAATCAGATCTTCTAGGTCGCTCCATCTTACATCTTGGATAATTTCCAAATATCCAGGGGCTAACTAAATCCTTAGGGCTTTTTTTGTTTGTTTGTTTTTAATTGGAGGATAATTGCTTTACAAGGTCGTGTTGATTTCTGATGTACAACATTGTGAATCACCCATAAGTATACATGTATCCCCTTCCACCCTTCTAGGTCATCACAGAGCTCCTGTGCTATACAGCAGCTTCCCACTAGTTGTCTACTTTATACACGATAATCTATATATGTCAGTGCTATAACCCTTAGTATTTTGTAGCCAAATTATGTTAAGGTTTGGGCATGATTGCATTTCCCCTTCTCAGCGTAGGGTCTGATCTTTTGTTTTAATAGTCTTACTTGATATGTACTTTTTGTTATAATCTATATGTAAATATTACAGATAAACAGAAGTATGTGATGTTTTATTTTTCCCAAATTCTCCAGTCAAAGAAGACCTCTGCTGTAACCTGGCCACAGACCATCCCTATTGCCTCAGCCAGTTTGTTCATAACTTGTGAGCTCTCAGCACCAGACAGAACCTAGCAAAGCTCTCATGGACTTTCTCTCTTTCCCGTTCTTCAACTCCTGTTTCCTTTCTTCCTCTGTCTAAGTTGTTAGGTTAACTTTGCTTGAGAAAAACCCTGACCAAACACCTCATTTCCCTATGCAACCTCGAAGAGCCTCAGATCAAACAGAACAATTAAC
This sequence comes from Redunca redunca, assembly GCA_006410935.1. Classification (NCBI taxonomy): domain Eukaryota; kingdom Metazoa; phylum Chordata; class Mammalia; order Artiodactyla; family Bovidae; genus Redunca; species Redunca redunca. Next base: position 159,619 of record SJYQ01001667.1, read on the forward strand.
TCAGCAAACAATACCAGGGCAGAACTCCCTCTGTACCCACCAGCCCTAAGCCGAACAAACACCTCTCAGAGCATGTGGAGGCAGGGAACTGCAGGCAGGGATTTTATGGGGCTCTCAGCAGGCCTGCTCTGGCTTTTTAGGAACCACACTATTTAGCATATGTCACTCTTCCTCGCCACCTTGGGGCCTTGGCTGGGGACCACAGACTTGTGTACTCAAGGAACAGCATTTGGAGTCAGGTGGGGCTGGGCCTGCTCTCATGGTACCACACACCCAGAAGGTACCCCAGTGGGGGCTGCTATAGGCTGGCCATCCAGGGAACGCAGCCAAGGAAGACAAGGAGATGTTTCCTCTGGTTACCCCGAGTCTGACATACTGTTCCCTTTCAACTCTGTCTGAGAAACTTCTTGGGCACTTAAGCAGAAACAAATTCATCAAAAATCTCAATGTACCATAAGAACAGAGGTTTTTACAGAAATCAGAGGCTAAAATGAACTATTAAGGTGTCTTGTCCACCCCCTATCAGCGTGGGATTTGCCCCTGAAGAGTTTTGATAGTTCATTTTTAAATAATTCCAGCAATGAGTTTTCCATCACAGGACTCCCCAGGAGAGACCGTTCTAATGGATCTCATTCTTTGGAAGTGTACCCAAGATCCATCCTAATTTCTACATTTCATAAGCTGCTCCTTGTAGCAGCGAAAATGACTCCAGCAGCTCTTGCTGTATTCTCTCTGTGAGGCACTTGTCTGGAGCGGCCTTGTCTTCATGTACTTTGTCACCTTTTCTTATTTTGGAGAAGAGGCTGATGGATATGTGTGAAATTTGCTAGGTGTCTGTATGATCGAAAAATATACAGTCTAGTAAAGTTTTGCTTAATGGTAAAACCAACCAGAAATCAAAGGGTGAAACTGTCGCAGATAGAAGGTAAATTGGGAGCCTGAGAGACAGTGCAAAGTATAGGTGCAAGGGTGATCTTTGAAGTCTGACCAAGTCAGCTTCAAATCCCAGCTCTGCCACTCACTACGAGTATGACCTTGAAATGTGATAACCTCTCTGAACTTCCCTTCTTCGTCTATCAAGTGGTTATAATACTGCCTACATAAGAGCACTGTTATAAATCATAGCTAAAATTTCAGGGATGGAGCATATAATTACACTTAATCAGTAATTTTTGCTCATTATTATTTTCTACTATAAAAGTGGCTAGAACTTCCCTAGTGGTCCAATGGTTAAGAATCTGCCTGACAATGCAGGGAACACAGGTTCTATCCCTGGTCTTGGAAGATCCCACATGCTGCAGGGCAGCTAAGCCCATGCACCACAGCTATTGAGCCTATGCTTTAGAACACGTGCTCCACAACAGGAGAAGCCCCCGCAGTAAAGTCCCTGTACCATAACTAGAGAGTAGCCCCGCCCGCTCCATTTAGAGAAAACCCATGCCCAGCAGCAAAGACCCAGCACAGCCAAAATTATATAAATAAATAAAATATTTTTTAAAGTGGCTTAACTATGTATAACAATAAGGACCTGCTGTATAGCACAATGAGCTATATTCAGTATCATGTAATAACCTATAATGGAAAAGAATCTGAAAAACAACACATATATATAAATGTATGTAGATATATGTACATATAACTTAATCACTTTCCTGTATACCCAAAACATTGTAAATCAACTATACTTCAATTTTAAAAATCAATTTTTTAAAAAGGTGGCTTAAACGTTAAAAGTATTTAAGAACAAGAAGTTAGATTAACTCATCCACATCCAGAGTAGAAAAACCACAAACAAAATTAATTTCCTCATTCATCCACTTATCCTAGATACATCTGCAGCAATCTAGACACTAGCAGACTAGATCTAGAACTAGCTAGATACATTTGCAGCAGTCTGCTGAACCCAAGGAAGAATTAACTGAGGAGATGAAATATTCTCATATTGAGTTAAATAACACGTCATTAGGAGAGCACAGTGGGTGGAGTCAGCTAAATGCCCAGTGGCAAGAGAAAGGATGCAGACTGAGGACTGAGCCTGGAGAAGGGGGGCAGGTAGGGGCGGGGGCTCCATCTGAACTTGTCAGGGAAGCGCTGATGATCCAAACTGGAGATCAACTCAGGGCCCCCGTGTCTAGTTCTGAGAACAGCCTTTAATGCAGTTTTGCAATATTTACTCTAAGGAAAAAGATCAAGTAATATTAGGTTGCTTATTTAATCAAATGGTCAGTTTCACTAGCCCTGTGTATCAGGGCTTTTCAAGTCATGAGAGAAACCCAACTCTAAACCAGCTTAAGCAAAAAAACAAAGACTGAGTTTACAGATGATCCTTGGGAACCTCCAGAATAGCAAGCCTCGGGAGCCCAGAGATGGGGATACTCTTCAGGAACAGTGGGAATGGAGAGAGGATGTGTTCAGGATGCCTTTCAGAGCTGGACAGCTGGGGAGGAGACAGATGAGTGGTGACTGAGAAGACACAAATGTAACCAGCGACTAAGAAAGTCCATGGGCAGCTGATTTCTCTGAAGAACCATGGAGTTTCAGGCACTGGAGACAGCACCTAGCTCTGAAAGTGGGCATGCAGGTGGAATAGAAAACAGTGAATGGGCTAAATATCTTTATAAGAAGCATTTAAACACTCACATCCCTGCCTCTGCTATAGCAGAAAGCTGGGTGTTTACCCTAGGACCATCTGGTGATGTTCATATGCAGAGTTCAAAGCTTCTAACTGATGGGCTGGAATGACAGAGCCTGGGTACCTGAACAAAAGCAAGAGAACTAAGTGAGAATTGATACACTGAACTATGAGCCCCCAGGCCCTGCTCCCATGCTCCCATATTCAGCTCCCAGAATGCAGGTAACCTGACTGAAGCATCCTGGGCAAAAATTTGGCAGGTGTCTCACAGGAAAAAGCAACCAGGCCAACAAATACTGGGAGTTGGGTCCCCAGTGAAAGGGCCAAGCTTGTTTTCCCTACAGTGAAACCCACTACCAACACATACAGCCCTGGCAAACACAGCTTCAGGCCAGCTTTTCAAGGACCCATGCTTAAATATCATCTGACAACCAAAAATCAGCAAACATTTGAGAAGCCTTCCATAATCCAAAAGAAACAAACTGAAGTAAAGAGGAAAGAATTCAGAGGGGATAGTGAACTAACTGAGACTCTGGGAATAAAATGATACTGCATCCATGAAATAATAACAGGAGGCCCCAGTAAGAAATACCTACAGAACAGATGATGAGCTCTTGGGAATTACAAATACATTGGCAGCAATGAAAAAAAAATTCAGTGGAATATTTGGACTATAAATTAAGAACATTAAGGAATTAAAATTTTTAAATGAAAATAAATATGGGGGGTAAGTCATGGGGGCTAGATATTCTAAAAGAGTCTATGGAGGTGGGGGGGAAGATAGTTTTGTGGGGAAGGCATCAATCAATTTCTCAAGGCTAGAAAACCAGAGGGTAATGTCTTCAGAATCCTTCAGGGAAATAATTTCCAAGCTGGAATTCTATGCCCAGCCAAAATATTAATTATAAAAACAGATAGAACTTAAACACTTTCAGATACACCAGGTCTCCAAATTTATATTTGCCACAAGCTTATTTTTAGGAAGTTATGGGGAATGTACTCCAATACAATGAGAATGAACCAAAGGAAAAGATGTTATTTAAGAAACAAGGAATACAACACAGGAAAAAAATAAAGGAAATTCCCAGGAAAATGGTGAAAAGAGGTCCCAGGACAATTGCTGCAAACAGGCTTAACAAGAAGCTAGTCCACATATGAGCAAAAGGATAGAGAAATCCAGGGTGGTATCCCCCAGGAAGATGAGAAATTGTTAAAATAATTGTGGTATGGATTAGTGATTGATATGAGTTATTGTTGTTTAGTCACTAAGTCATGTCCAACTCTTTGCAACCCTGTGGATTGCAGCATGCCAGGCTTCCCTGTCCTTCACTATCTCCTGGAGTTTGCTCAAATTCATGTTCACTGATACTAGATAGATACTAGAAAACTGAGCAAACAAGGAAAGCAAAAGCATTATTAACTCAGGGAAAAATAAATACTTGTTCCTGAAAGTAAATTTAATTATAGTACATTACATGACTCAGCTGTTACTAGTATTTACACAGTGCTGATATACACTATGAATAAAGACTGCACCAAGAGCGTGATAAAATATACTGCTAGTTAAGGGAGAGGCAGAATGTGTGTGTGTGTGTGTGTGTGTGTGTGTACACACGTGCATTCAGGCATATGTCAATCAGAAGGAAGACAGAAAAGACTGCAATATAAGGAAATTAAATATTAATCCCCCATATTTAGAGATCAATAGATAATATCTAAAGCTGTAGAATCAAGAAATCATGGTATAACTATTTTATTTCAATGTATTGAAGCAAATGTCAATGTTCATTCTTGCCATCTCCTGTTTGACCACTTGCAATTTACCTTGAGTGAACATTGACAAGAGTAAAAATTGACATTTTAGGAATCAGTGAACTAAAATGGACTGGAATGGGTGAATTTAATTGAGATGACCATTATATCTACTGTGGGCAAGAATCCCTAGGAGAAATGGAGCAGCCCTCATAGTCAACAAAAGAGCCCGAAATGCAGTACTTGTGTGCAATCTCAAAAAGGACAATGATCTCTGTTTACTTCCAAGGCAAATCATTTAATATCATATTAATCCAAGTCTATGCCCCAACCAATAAGGTTGCTTAAGAAGCTGAAGGTGAATGGTTCTATGTAGACCTACAAAACCTTCTAGAACGAATACCCCCAAAAGATGTCATTTTCATCATGGGGGACTAGAATGCAAAAGTAGGAAGTGAAGAGATACATGGAGTAACAGGCAAATTTGACCTTGGAGTACAAAATGAAGCAGGGTAAATGCTAACAGAATTTTTCCAAGAGAACAAACTGGTCATAGAAAACACCCCCCTCCAACAATACAAGAGAAGGCTCTACACACGGACATCAGTAGATGGTCAATACAGAAATCAGATTGATTATATTCTTTGCAGCAAAAGATGGAGAAGCACTATACACTCAGCAAAAACAAGACTGGGAGCAGACTGTGGCTCAGATCATGAACTCCTTATTACCAAATTCAGACTTGAATTGAGGAAAGTAGGGAAAACCACTAAGCCATTCAGATATGACCTAAATCAAATCCCTTACGATTATACAGTGGAAGTAACAAATAGATTCAAGGGATTAGATCGGATAGACAGAGTGCCTGAAGAACTATGGACAGAGATTCATGACATTGTACAGGAGGCAGTAATCAAGATCATCTCCAGGAAAAAGAAATACAAAAAAGGCAAAATGGTTGTCTGAGGAGGCCTTACAAATAGCTGAGAAAAGAAGAGAAGCTAAAAGCAAAGGAGAAAAGGAAAGATACACTCATTTGAATGCAGTATTCCAAAGAAGAGCAAGGAGAGATAAGAAAGCCTTCCTTGGTGATCAATGCAAAGAAATGGAGGCAAACAATAGAATGGGAAAGACTAGAGTTCTCTTTAAGAAAATTAGAGATACCAAGGGAACATTTCTTATAAAGATAGGCACAATAAAGGACAAAAATGGTATGGACCTAACAGAAGCAAAGATATTAAGAAGAGGTGGCAAGAATACACAGAAGAACTATACAAAAAAAGATCTTCATGACCCAGATAACCATGATGGTGTGATCACTCACCTAGATCCAGACATCCTGGAAAGCAAAGTCAAGTGGGCCTTAGGAACAAAGCTAGTGGAGATGATGGAATTCCAGTTAAGCTATTTCAAGTCCTGAAAGATGATGCTGTTACAGTGCTACACTCAATATGCTAGCTATTTGGAAAACTCAGCAGTGGCCACAGGACTGGAAAAGTTCAGTTTTCATTCCAATCCCAAAGAAAGGAAATGCCAAAAGATATTCAAACTACTGCACCATTGTACTCATCTCACATGCTAGTAAAGTAATGTAAAATTCTCCAAGCCAGGCTTCAACAGTACATGAACCATGAACTTCCCGATGTACAAGGTGGATTTAGAAAAGGCAGAGGAACCAGAGTTCAAATTGCCAACATCTGCTGGGTCATCAAAAAAGCAAGAGAGTTCCAGAAAAACATCTACTTCTGCTTTATTGACTATGCCAAAGCCTTTGACTGTGTAGATCACAACAAACTGTGGAAAATTCCTAAAGAAATGGGAGTACCAGACCACCTTACCTGCCTCCTGAGTAATCTGTATGCAGGTCAGAAAACAACAGTTAGAACTTGACATGGAACAGACTGGTTCCAAACAGGGAAAGGAGTATGTCAAGGCTGTATATTGTCACCGTGCTTATTTAACTTATATGTAGAGTACATCATGCTTAATGGTGGGCTGGATGAAGCACAAGCTGGAATCAAGATTGCTGGGAGAAATATCAATAACCTCAGGTGTGCAGATGACACCACCATTATGGCAGAAAGTGAAGAGGAACTGGAGAGCTTCTTGATGAATGTGAAAGAAGAGAGTGAAAAAGTTGGCTTAAAATTCAACATTCAAAAAACTAAGATCAATGCAGCCAGTCCTATTGCCTCGTGGCAAACAGATAGGGAAACAATGGAAACAGTGACAGACTTTATTTTCTTGGGCTCCAAAATCACTGCAGATGGTGACTGCAGCCATGAAATTAAAAGACTCTTGCTCCTTGGAAGAAAAGCTATGACCAACCCAGACAGCATATTAAAAAGCAGAAACATTACCAACAAAACTAGTCAAAGCTATGATTTTTCCAGTAGTCATGTATGGATGTGAGCGTTGGACTATAAAGAAAACTGAGCACCGAAGAATTGATGCTTCTGAACTTTGGTGTTGGAGAAGACTCTTGAGATTCCCTTGGACTGCAAGGAGATTCAACAAGTCCATCCTAAAGGAGACCAGTCCTGGTGTTCATTGGAAGGACTGATGCTGAAGCTGAAACTCCAGTACTTCGGCCACCTGATGCAAAGAAGTAGCTCATTGGAAAAGATCCTGATGCTGGGAAAGATTGAAGGCAGGAGGAGAAGGGGACCACAGAAGATGAGATGGTTGGATGACATCACCTACTCAATGGACATGAGTTTGAGCAAGCTATGGGAGTTGGTGATGGACAGGGAAGGCTTGCATGCTGCAGCCCACGGGGTCACAAAGAATCGGACAAGACTGAGCGACTGGAGTGAATTGAACTGAACTCAACTAAAGCAAATACAAGAGTAGTATTTGAAATTTGAAAATTGAAACTGCTTGTCTCTAGGGAATAGCAATGGAATGGAAAGGGATAAGACACTACACTATGCTTGTAGATTTCTTTTCTTTTTTTTTTTAATTTGTAATTGAAAGGTAATTACTTTACAGTTTTGCATTGGTTTCTACCAAACAGCAGCATGAATCAGCCTGTATATAAAATATATGAGTAGTCTTTTATATAAGTATGGGTTCCCAAGTGGCTCAGTGGTAAAGAATCCACCTGCAAATGCAGGAGACATGGATTCTATCCCTAGGTCAGAAAGATTCCCTGGAGAAGGAAATGGCAACCCACTCCAGTTTTCTTGCCAGGAAAATCCCATGAACAGAGGAGCCTGGCAGGCCAAAGTTCATGGGGTCGCAGAGTCGGACATGACTGAGCACGCACACACACAGACACACACACGTACATACATATATAAGTAGTCTTACAGATATATCTATAACATTTTTGTTGAGCAGGTCAGTTTGGTGTTAGAGACAACTGGATTTGTATCTAAATTCTAGATAAGGTGATAAGGGGTACAAGGCCTGAAGCCTCTCACGTTGTTCCTTCTCCCTACCTTATTTACCTTCATTACTGTCATCCTCACATCCTCTTATCACCTATCACTTCTAACACATCTGCCATCACTTACCAGCACCTACCACAAAATTTGGAAATGCATCAGAATTCTGAGACCAAAAATACCTAATAGCAAGAATTAAAGACTGGGCTGAGCATGAATAGGGTCTGATGCAGTGGTAGAGAATTCGTTCAAGGAGATTCCTTCCTTCTCTTGGAAATAGTTAACTTAAGGTGCACAGTGTTTAAAACACAGGGATTTAATTTGGAACCTAAGGCCAAGAAGAAGCTTGAGGAAGAAATTGCTAAATTTTTAAGAAATTTGTGAGCCAGTTGTTAAATTTCAAAACTTACATTGAAATAAATTATACACTAAAGTACAGGGACTTCCCTGGCAGTCGAAGTGGTTAAAACTTTGCCTTCCAAGGCAGAGGGTGAGAGTTCTATCTCTGGGCAGAGAGCTAAGATCCCACATGTCTGGTGGCCAGAAAACCAAAACATAAAACAGAAGCAATATTTCAAAAAATTCAATAAAGGATTTTAAGATGGTCCACATCAAAAAAATTAAAAAGTAATAAATTAAATTGAATTTTAAAAATAAAATATAAATAATAAATGCCTCACTTCCTAAATGTTTGACTGTATTTGACTATTATCTATGTCCTTTATGTTATCTATTGTATCCATTATTATCTATATCTACATTAAGTAAAATGTAGTATCATATCTACACTAAAGCCTTTGACCGTGTGAAAGTGAAAGTCACTCAGTCATGTACAACTCTTTGCGACCCATGAACTATACAATCCATGGAATTCTCCAGGCCAGAAGTGGGTAACATTTCTGGAGTGGGTAACATTTCTCTTCTCCAGGGGATCTTCCCAACCCAGAGATCGAACCCAAGTCTCCCGCATTGCAGGCGGATTCTTTACCAGCTGAGACACAGGATCGCAACAAACTGTGGACAATTCTTAGAGATGGGAATACCAGACAATCTTACCTGCCTCCTGAGAAACCTGTATGCAGGTCAAGAAGCGACCGTTAAAACCTGACATGGGACAATGAACTAGTTCAAAATTGGGAAAGGAGTGCTTCAAGACTGTGTATTATCACCCTACTCATTTAACGTATATGCAGAGAATATCATGCTAAATGCTGGGCTGGAGGAATCACAAGCTGAAATCAAGATTTCCAGGAGAAATATCAACAGCCTCAGATAGGCAGATGATACCACTTTAATGGCAGAAAGTAAAGAGGAACTAAAGAGTCCCTTGATGAACATGAAAGAGGAAAGTAAAAAAGATGGCTTAAAACTCACATTCAAAAAATGAATATCATAGTATCCAGTCCCATCACTTCATGGCAAATAGATGGGGGAAATGTGGAAACAGTGTCAGATTTCCTTTTCTTGGGCTCCAAAATCAATGCGGATGGTGACTGCAGCCATGAAATGAATGGACACTTGCTCCTTGGAAGAATAGCTATGACAAGCAGAGACATCACTTTGCTGACAAAGGTCTGGTTAGTCAAAGCTATGGTTTTTCCAGCAGTCATGTATGGATGTGAGAGTTGGATCATACAGAAGGCTGAGCTCCAAAGAATTGATACTTTTGAACTGTGGTGCTGCAGAAAACTCGAGAGTCCCTTGAATGGCAAGTTGATCAAACCAGTCAATCCTAAAGGAAATCAACCCTGACTATTCATTGGAAGGACTGGTGCTAAAGCTGAAGCTCCAATACTTTGGCCACTTGATTCAAAGAGCCAACACACTGGAAAAGACTCTGATGCTCAGAAAGATTGAAGGAAAGAGGAGAAGGGGACAACAAAGCATGAGATGGTTGAATGGCATCACCGACTCAATGGACATGAATTTGAGCAAACTCAGGGAGATAGTGGAGGACACAGAAGCCTGGCGAGGTGCAGTGCATGGGGTTGCAAAGAGTCGGACATGACTTAGCATCTGAACAACAACAACATCATTAAGTAATATCACTTTGAAAGCTGAAAGTCAGCATTGGGGAAAGATTTACATCACAGAAATTAACAAAACTGTAAATCAAGATTTTTCACCAGAGACAGTTTTAAGACATTTACCAGCACACCACTGGATGGGATCAGGAACACCAGAATCCAGATGTGTTCAGCTTTCAGAGGCTCAGTAAAAATATATGTTTTGGCAACCTCCTCAGAAAACTCTTTCATATTCTTAAATATCATGATCCCTAGTAACCAACAAACATTTGAATGAATTAACTGTATTTTTTTTCCTCTACCTTATTAGGTACTGAAACTGGAGACTACAAATTAAATTGACAAAAAAACTAGCAGAAGAAAAGCATACAAATTTCATTTGATGTTAATATTTTTATATGCACAGAGGTTTCAGAGAAAGAAATGAAAAACCAAAAGCAATACTCAAGGGCTTATATGCCACTTTAGCAAAGGATGATAAATTGTGGAGAAGGGATTATACAAAGGAGGGGGATCTGGGTTTTCTAGGGGACATAAATAGTGGGAGGATAAATATTGTCTCTGGTATTTTCACATTAGCTTCTTTGCTGTAAACATTTTTGCCACGGACATTTCTACCACATAACTAATTGGCTGTAAGGCAATTTTGCAGTCAAAGATAAAATAACTGGTTGACAGTTTGGTTTGACAGTTTGGTTTCAATGTTAGCATTTCTTCCAGTTAGCGATGTTATTGATAGCTTTTTTGAGTTGACAGACAATGATGTGCCCCAAGAGTTGGTTTCTTATTTTAAAACACACTACATTGCAGAAGAAAAGAGGCAAAGGACCTCAAAGGCACACAATGGAACTCATATTTCCCACAGAACTTGGGAATATCTATCAACAGACATGTGACAATATGCCAAGGATAAAGTGTGGAGGCTTTCACAATGCAATAGAAATCTCAGTAACAAAGATGCATTTTAGTGTTTAGAAATAGATACATTTTTTAATGAAGGAAGAAATTTTAGCAAGAAAGAAAAAGTGTGATGCCAAACTGGACAAAAAATCAATTTTAAAAATGCATAATACTAAAAATGAGAGACTCAAAAGACAAGTTCTTAGGACCAACCCATGAAATAAAATCAGTTATTTCTGCAGTATGGCCATGAATCTACACACATTTTTAATGGATTCAAATATTTTGTATTTCACAATAAAGTCTTTTTATTTTGTTATCAGTTTTTCATGTTTGATTACACCCTTTTTCAGTGTCCCTCTTTTCTTTTTCATCATTTTATTTTTTAGAGAAAAATTGCCTTATGACCAATTAGTTATGCAGTGAAAATGTTTGTAGCAAAAATGCTTGCAACAAAAATGTCTAATGACAAAGACGCTTCTGGTGAAAACACCTAGAAGTGGTAAATATATAAGGGACGCTAACAGTAGATAAGGGTTATTTAGTAAGGTTGGCTTATGCAGACTCATCTCAGTGCTGGCCCTCTGTCTTTTGTGATAAGAGACACTCTCTCATTGCGGTACAAGAATAGGGGAGGAAGGAGAGGTCAGAGTACAGAATTTATACCATCTCCATGAAGGAAAATTTATGGCCAGCTTTTAGGCAGATATAGGGAGGGCAGAGAAATCTTCCTGTGTCTTTTTTTCAATTGACTCCAGTCAAAATAATGCTTATGCCAAAGTGGCATCAATTGGCATGACATATTCTGATACCCTTCAGAACAAATTAACAAATGATCAAATTAATATCCAGAAAGCAATTTTTAATATTCTGACCTATCTTTAATATGTCAAACAAAGTCCTTTAAAACCTTACCACTCTGGACTTCCATGGCAATCCAGCGGTTAAGACTCCATACTTCCAGTGCTGGAGACACAAGTTCAGTCCCTGGTCAGGGAACAAAGATTCCACGTGCTGTGCACCTAAAAATAAATAAAATTTAAAATAATATTTAAGAAAAAACTTACAACTCAAAGAAGTCCATGGGAAAATGTCAGAAAAGCAAAACTTCAGGTCCCTTCACAGACAAACTGACAAGGAATCTGCATTGTAACACACGAAGTTTAAGAAGAATTGCTATAAATGTCAGCCCTGACCAAAATATCCCCCAGTTAGTGAGAGTGCTTTTCCTTTCCTGAGTAAAATTCTACCAATCAGAAATCCATTGTGATTAACACGCCTTTACAAAGGAAAATAACTCCGAGGGGGTTAATGGCCCAGCCCTATGGAGAATTTGTTCAAAGAGATTGCTCTCTTTCCTTAGAACCTTTATCTGAGTTGCATAGTGCTTACAGAGTAGAGGTTTTATTTGGAAAAGACAGGGGAAAGTAAAAGGGAGGAAAGACCTGCCCCTTCCCAGGATCATTGCAATAACCTTCTAACCTGCTTTTCACTTCCTCCCACACCCCCTAGTCTAGGCTCCATTTAGCAGCTAGAGGAGCATTAAAAATTGCAAACGAAGCAACGGGCAAAGAATTAATCTTAAAAATATACAAGCAACTCCTGCAGCTCAATTCCAGAAAAATAAATGACCCAATCAAAAAGTAGGCCAAAGACCTAAACAGACATTTCTCCAAAGAAGACATACAGATGGCTAACAAACACATGAAAAGATGCTCAACATCACTCATTATCAGAGAAATGCAAATCAAAACCACAATAAGGTACCATTTAACACCAGTCAGAATGACTGCTATCCAAAAGTCTACAAGCAATAAATGCTGGAGAGGATGTGGAGAAAAGGGAACCCTCTTACACTGTTGGTGGGAATGCAAACTAGTATAGCCACTATGGAGAAGCATGTGGAAATTCCTTAAAAAACTAGAAATAGAACTGCCATATGACCCAGCAATCCCACTGCTGGGCATACACACCAAGGAAACCAGAATTGAAAGAGACACGTGTACCCCAAAGTTCATTGCAGCACTGTTTATAATAGCCAGGACATGGAAGCAACCTAGATGTCCATCAGCATATGAATGGATAAGAAAGCCGTGGTACATATTTACTCAGCCATTAAAAAGAATACATTTGAATCAATTCTAATGAGGTGGATGAAACTAGACCCGATTATACAGAATGAAGTAAGTCAGAAAGAAAAACACCAATACAGTCTACTAACGCATTTATATGGAATTCAAAAAGATGATAACAATAACCCTGTATGTGAGACAGCAAAAGAGACACAGATGTATAGAACAGTCTTTTGAACTCTGTGGGAGAGGGCGAGGGTGGGATGATTTGCGAGAATGGCTTCAGTTCAGTTCAGTTCAGTTCAGTCACTCAGTTGTGTCCGACTCTTTGTGACCCCATGAATTGCAGCACACCAGGCCTCCCTGTCCATCACCAACTCCTGGAGTTCACTCAGACTCGTGTCCATCGAGTCGGTGATGCCATCCAGCTATCTCATCCTCAGTCATCCCCTTCTTCTCCTACCCCCAATCCCTCCCAGCATCAAAGTCTTTTCCAATGAGTCAACTCTTCGCATGAGGTGGTCAAAGTACTGGTGTTTCAGCTTTAGCATCATTCCCTCCAAAGAAATCCCAGGGTTGATCTCCTTCACAATGGATTGGTTGGATCTCCTTGCAGTCCAAGAGACTCTCAAGAGTCTTCTCCAACACCACAGTTCAAAAGCATCAGTTCTTTGGTGCTCAGCCTTCTTCACAGTCCAACTCTCACATCCATACATGACCACTGGAAAAACCATAGCCTTGACCAGACGGACCTTAGTTGGCAGAGTAATATCTCTGCTCTTGATTATGCTATCTAGGTTGGTCATAACTTTTCTTCCAAGGAGTAAGCATCTTTTAATTTCATGGCTGCAATCACCATCTGCAGTGATTTTGGAGCCCCAAAAAAATAGTCTGACACTGTTTCCACTGTTTCTCCATCTATTTCCCATGGAGTGATAGGAGTGGATGCCATAATCTTTGTTTTCTGAATGTTGAGCTTTAAGACAACTTTTTCACTCTCCTCTTTCACTTTCATCAAGAGGCTTTTTAG